>MDKI01063159.1:0-28987 GCA_005239505.1 Nicotiana paniculata
CCTCTCGTAAGCACTGGAAATATGATGAAATATGGAAAAGTTAAAGTGTGGGGTGGTAGGTTGATTTTTTAGGGGAACAATTGAAATAAGGAGAAAGGTGCACTGTTTTGAAAAAAGTAAGAGTCACTTAGAAAAAAAAAAAGAAAAAGGAAAAAAAAAATATATAGTTGTATTGTGGTGAAAATAAAAAAAAAATATATATTCCTTGACAAGTGGTGACTCTTGATGTAATTGTGCTTAAAGAAGTATGGGGTAATAACATTGATGTGAAGGTGGAGTTTGGCTTAATATAAGTTTGAGGTTGAAAGCGAAAGTATATGTATTAATGAGCTTAGGGAGGTGTAGTCACTCTTATATCCAAATGGATCTTACCCATCCCGCAGCCTACATTACAACCAAATAAAGTCCTACTTAATCCTAGACTGAATGATCTCGATTAGTAGAGTAGTAGACTACGGGCAAGCCTATGGTGCATCTTTTGTGGCATATGAATGTTATTTCTGAGAGTGAGTGAATTCTTTCTATCTTAAGTTCCTATGTTCTTAAATTTCATTGTGTGTGGAACTAACTCTTGAATTTGGTGAGGGCACATGATTCACGAAGGAAAGGTAATGTTGTTGACCTCTATGTTAGAGTAGTGAGTGGATTGTGAATAAAGCATGGTATATGTGAGTCAACTATTGAGGCGAGGATGCCACACCTCTGTGATTGAAATATTTTAAAAATTCTTGGTATAACGTGTTACGGGATTTGCTCAATAAGTTGTGTACATGAGTGTAGTTTGATTGCTCGAGGACGAGCAAATGTTTAAGTGTGGGGTATTGATGCATGGCTAGAATTCATGGTTTAACATGTTATATGCCTTACATTGTATGCGTGTTAATGATAAAAATACACTTTTTATGTGCATAATGGAGTCTATTTCATGTGTAGGTGCATTGGAGATGGAAACCGAGCTAAATGGATGCATGAACGTTGAAAATACGCTCAAGAGTCGAAAAGGAGTGACCAGGGCTATAGCCGGGCGTTTTGGCCTTAAAGTCAGGCCAACCCGGGCGTTAGTGGGGCCTTTGGCCCCTAAGTCCAGGGTCAGCCTAGCGTTAGTGGGGCGTTAGACCCCTAAAGCCAGGGCTGCCCTGGCATTAAGGGGGTGTTTGAGCCCAAACGCCTGGGTCCCGAGGTCCGGTCAATTCCGAGTTTTAAAGGTTTTAAGTGTTGCTCGGTTGGAATAGAAGTCTCCTACACGGCTAGGGTTTATCCCAAACATATAAATAGACCCAAAAACATAACTTGAAGGGAAGGAAGCTATTGAAGTGAAGAAAAACGTGTGGATTACTACTCAGTGAAGCAAACATTGATTTTTATAGCTCTTATTTATTATTTTTTAGTCCAATTATGCAAGTTATTTTAGAATTGATTAGTATGAGCATGAGTAGCTAATTTCTTTAATCTAGGGTTTTGGTGGAACCCGTTGGGGATGAACTTATTGTGATATTAATATAGTTTTGATTGGTTGATTAATCTCTATTTGTTCAACTACGTTCTTGTTGTAGTTGATTGAAGGGCCCTCAATTAGTTGTTCCTATTTATTATGTATCTACTTGAGAGAGAGTGCCTATTTAGGTAGTTGTTTGTACCACACCACTCCCAGAGTATAGACGAGACTCATATCCGAGGGTTTAGAATTTGGATTAGAAATAACGATACTTCGGGTGCAATCTAAAGTGAACTGTAATGCAATATAGCTAGCGTAACTTGAGTGAGTGTGTCTAGTAAATTATCATAATTACTTGAGAGAGATTTATGGTATATAGAGTATTCATGATTGATAGAGACAACTAATCAATCTATACGAAGTATCCGAGAAGTAAGTTTACCGACGTGGAAACCATAACCTTAGACCTTTATTACAATTGTTTGCACCTTATTGTAGTTAATCTTTAGTTTTAATATTTTCCTTCAGTTGTAGTAGTTTAAAAAACACCAAGTGAATGTTTAGTATTCTGACAGCTTGCTTGATACGTTAACTCCCTGTGGGATCGACTCTGGGCATAATACCCCTGATTATATTTGCAACGCTCGCTTAGTCTTTTATTAGACATAGTTGAGCGTGATCAGCGATCCTGCCTGTCAATAATAGTAACTGGCTCCCCCTCGTAGCCCAACCTCTCATCCAACTGAATAGTGCTGAAATCAAATACGTGAGAGAAGTTGGTGTGGTACCTCCAGAGCATGGATATGTGAAAGACCGGATGAACTCCTAATAAAATGGGAGGTAAAGCTAGCTCGTAAGAAACCTCCCAAACTCACCTCAACACCTCGAAGGGACCTATAAACTCGGGCTCATCTTGACTTTCTTCCCGAACCTCATTATACCCTTCATCGGCGCGACCTTCAATAGTACCTTGTCTCCATCCATAAATTCTACATCATGCGCCCTGTGATCCGCATAACTCTTCTGTCTGGACTGTGCTGTGCGGAGCCTCTCCTGAATCATCTTCACCTTCTCCAAAGCATCCTTCACCAATTCGGTGCCATATAACTTAGCCTCGCAAGTCTCAAACCACCCGATAGCAGAACGACATCGCCGACCATACAAAGCCTTAAATGGAGCCATCTCGATGCTTGACTGATAACTATTATTGTAAGCAAACTTGGCCAAAGGAAAGAACTGGTCACATTGACCTCCGAAGTGAATCACACATGCCCAGAGCATGTCCTCAAATATCTGAACTGTACGCTCCGACTGACCATCAGTCTAAGGGTGAAATGTCGTGCTAAGTTCTATCTGAGTACCCATCTCACTATGCAATGCTCTCCAGAAGTGCGTGGTGAACTGAGGACCTCGATATGATATAATGGACACCGATAGACCGTGCAACCGGACTATCTCCCGAATGTAGATCTGGGCTAACCTCTCAGAAGTATATGTAGTAGCTACTGAAATGAAATGCATCGATTTGGTCCAGCTATCCACAATGACCCAAACTGCGTCAACCTTCCACAAGGTCCGAGGCAACCTAACCACGACGTCCATAGTGATGCGCTCCCACTTCCACTCAGGAATGGGCATTTGCTGAAGTAGGCCTCCTGGCCTCTGGTGCTCATACTTGACCTGTTGGCAATTAAGACATCTGGCTACATACCCCACTATGTCCTTCTTCATCCTCCTCCACCAGAAATGCTGCTTGAGATCATGATACATCTTCGTAGCACCAGTATGAACAGAGTTCCGTGAACTGTGTGCCTCCTCTAAAATCCTCTCTCTCAGGCCATCGACATTAGGAACACATAAACGACCCTAATGTCGCAGAACACCATCATCTCCCATAGTAACCTCCTTAGTACCACTTTCAACCACTGTCTCCTGTAGCTCTGCCAAATATGGATCATCAAACTGTCGAGCCTTAATCTCTCCCAATAACGAAGACTGAGAAACCACATGTGCTAGAACTTGTCCCGGCTCTGAAAGGTCTAACTTCACCAGGCGATTAGCCACGGAATGAATGTCCAAGGCCAGAGGTCTCTCATCTACTGCAATATAAGCCAAGCTACCCATACTCTCTGCCTTCATGCTCAAGGCATCTGCTACCACATTTGCCTTGCCCAAATGATAAAAAATGGTGATATCATAATCCTTCAACAACTCAAGCCACCTGTGCTACCTCAAATTAAGATCCCTCGGCTTGAACATGTGCTGCAAGATGCGGTGGTCTGTATAAACCTCAAAGGACACCCTATACAAGTAGTGCCTCCAAATCTTATGAGCATGAACAATCGCCGCCAACTCTAAATCGTGCACATGGTAATTCTTCTCATGAACCTTCAGCTGGCACGAAGCATAAGCAATAACTCTCCCTTCCTGCATCAACATACAGCCCAAACCAATGGGAAGCGTCGCAATACACTGAATACATCCCAAAACCGAAAGGCAATACCAGAACTGGTGCTGAGGTCAATGCTGTCTTGAGCTTCTGAAAGCTCGCCTCACACTCGTCGGGCCATCAGAACGGGGAATTCATCTGAGTCAATCTAGTCAAGGGAGCTCCAATAGAAGAGAATCTCTCCACAAATCGACGATAATAGCCTGCGAGGCCCAAAATGCTCCTGATCTCCATAGATGAAGTAGGACGCGACCAACTCTGAACTGCCTCAATCTTTTGAGGATCAACCTTGATACACTCTCCGGATACCACATGACCCAAGAATGCCACGCAATTCAACCAGAACTCACACTTGGCGAACTTAGCATATAGCTTCTATTCTCGCAAAGTCTAGAGCACAACTCTCAAATGCTGCTCGTGCTCCCCCAGGCTACGTGAGTATATCAAAATGTCATCAATAAAGACAATGACAAAGGAATCAATATACGACCTGAACACCCTGTTCATCAAGTCCATAAATGCCACTGGGGCATTAGTCAAGCCAAAGGACATCACCAGGAACTCATAATGGCCATATCTCGTACGGAAAGCACTCTTCGGAACATCCGAGTCCCTTTAACTGGTGGTACCCCAATTTCAAATCAATCTTAGAAAATACTCGAGCACCCTGCAACTGGTCAAACAAATCATCGATGCACGGTAGTGGATACTTGTCCTTAATAGTGACCTTGTTCAACTGGCCGTAATCAATACACATCCGCATAGACCCATCCTTATTTTTCACGAATAGAACTGGAGCACCCCAAGGCGATACACTCAGTCTGATAAACCCCTTAGATAGCAACTCCTCAAGCTGCTCATTCAACTCCTTCAACTCTTTCGGAGCCATACGGTATGGGGGAATAGAAATAGGCTGAGTATCTGGAGCCACATCAATACAGAAATCAATATCACGATACGGAGGCATGCCCTGAAGGTTTGAAGGAAAATACATCATCAAACTTTCGAACAACTGACACTGAATCAATCGTCGGAGACTCGGTGGTGGTTTCCCACACATAAGCAAGATACGCCAGACAACCCTTCTCGACCGTACGTCGAGCCTTCAGGAATGAGATAACCTGGCTGGCTGCACTAACTGAGGAACCTCTCTACTCCAGTCTAGGAAACTCGGGCATGGATAAAGTAACTGTCTTGGCATGGAAATCTAGAACGAAATGATAAGGAGATAACCAATCCATGCCTAGAGTAACCTCAAAATCAACCATGTCGAGCAATAGAAGGTCTGATCGGGTCTCGAACTCACATAAGGTGATCACACAACACCGATAGATCCGGTCTACCACCACAGAATCGCCCACAGGAGTGGACAAAAATATATGAGAACCCAAGGACTCACGGGAACATCTAGAAAATGAGCAATTAATGTTGAAACATATGAATAGGTGGATCCTGGATCAAATAACACCGATGCCTCCTACCACATACTGAAATAATACATGTAATCACGACATCTGAGGCCACTGCATCTGATCTGGCCGGAATAATATAGAATCTAGCTGAAGCACCGGAAGATTGAGCTCCGCTAGAGTGAACAAGAACTGACTGACCTCCCCCTGATTGGCCTCCACCTCTAGGACGACCCTTGCTGACTTGTCCTCCACCTCTAGGTGGCCTGACTGCTGGTGCTGGACCCATAGGCTGATAACCCTGCTGCACTGCTTTTCCCCAAAACCCAGGACAATGCCTATTCATATGACCTGGATCCCTACACTCATAACATCCTCTAGGTATCAGTTTTCTGCCCCGAAGAAGAACTCTGAATGGCTGGAGAGCGGTGTGTACTCTCTGGCATAACACTGAAGTAAGGACA
This sequence comes from Nicotiana paniculata, assembly GCA_005239505.1. Classification (NCBI taxonomy): domain Eukaryota; kingdom Viridiplantae; phylum Streptophyta; class Magnoliopsida; order Solanales; family Solanaceae; genus Nicotiana; species Nicotiana paniculata. Next base: position 5,758 of record MDKI01063159.1, read on the forward strand.
GGAGGATCCTTGATATTTAGAATAACCACCGGGTGAACTCTGAATAACTGGAGGGCAGTAGGAATGCTCTGGAATAGCGCTGAACTGAGGCCTCACTGGAGCACCATGAGGAGGTGGTGGGGGTGCTGAATATGGAGGCCTGTTGTGCTGACCTCTACCAAACTGACCTCTGCCCCTAACTGGGGCACCTCTGAAATTTTCAGAGAATCTAGCCCTCTTATCACTGCCCATGCTCCCTGCTCCTCGACCGATAACCCTCGATCCTACGAGCAATCTCCACCACGAGTTGATAAGGAGTCCCTATCTCCACTGCTCGGGCCATGTTGGCACTAATACATGGATGCAACCCTGCTATAAATCTCCGCACTCTCTCAGCATCAGTGGGTAATATCATGAGTGCATGGCGAGACAACTCTGAAAATCTAGCTTCGTAATCTATCACTGACATCTGTCCTTGCTCCAACTGCTCAAACTGATACCGCAAATCTTCCCTCTAAGAGGGTGGGATATATCTGCCTAGAAATATTTGAGTGAACTACTCCCAAGTGATAGGAGGAGAATCTGCTGGCTTGTTGAGTATATAGGACTGCCACAATCTGCGAGCTCTACCCTTTAACTGGAAGGTAGTGGAGTCCACTCCATGAGACTCTAATATCCTCATGTCGTGGAGCCTGTCCCTGCACCTGGCAACAAAATCCTAGGAATCCTCTCCTCGCTCCCCCCCGAAGACTGGAGGGTGCAATCAAGTCCATCTATCCAATAACTTTTGCGGATCTCCGTCCGCAGTCGGTCTGGGCTCAGGTGTTACTGCTCAGCCTGAACTCCTCCCACGGGCAGTGTACCCGGGGTATGATGTAATGCTGCTGCCTGACCTGCATCCTGGGTGGTAGGAGTCTGGGCCCCCCTCCCGCCTAAGATGTGGGAGGATCTGCTGGAAATAAACCAGCCTAGGACATAGTTTCCATAAACCACATCATACGGCCCATGACCTCCTAGAAACCTGGCGCCGTCGTAATGTCCACTAGAGCAGGATCTGCTGGGGGCACCTCACCCTGCTCATCTATAGTAGGATCTTCTAGTGGTTGTGCAACTGGAATAGCTCTGGGACGCCCTGGTCCCCTACCTTGGGCCGGTGCCCTCCCCTGCCCTCGGCCACGTCCTCGGACAACGGGGGTAGCGGCCCCTCCCGGGTCTAGAACATCATATTCACGCGTCCTTACCATCTGAGAGAGAATAGAAGAATGAGATTTAGTAAACCATCAACTGCAGGCCTCCCGAAGATATGTACAAATGTCTCTGTACCGATCCACAAGACTTTACTAGGTTTTCCCGTGACTTGTGAGACCTACGTGAACCTAGAGCTCTGATACCATGTTGTCACGACTACAAAATCCTAACTCAGGTCGTGATGGCACCCAACACCGGGGTCAGGCAAGCCAACACCAAAATAACTAAGGATTTTCACATGTTTGATTAAACATTCAACCACGTGCCAAGTTTTAAAGCTCAAAACATTGATTGAAAAGTATAAGTAGCCAATTTAACAAAAAAAAGTCATAAGGAGGTGTGGGCCAATATATATACAGACACGTAAGCTATAATATCTACCACGTGTGTGCTAGGAACTAGTGTCACAAGTCCTACGTGCATACTAACAGAATATACAAAAGATATAATATAAATGTCCCATTGTCTGGAAGAAATAGACGGGAATAACAAAAGAAACTTCATGGTGCTGCCGAGGATCGTCAGGAGAAGCAGCTCACCGTGAAGTCAGGTCCAATCTATACTCAGGACGGAGCTCCGCTTTGATAACCAGATGCACCAACCTCAGAACCTGTACAATTAAGTACAGAAGCGTAGCATGAGTACATAAGTAGATATGTACCCAGTGCGTATCCAGTCTAATCTCGAAGAAGCAGTGACGAGAGGTCGACTTGACACTCACTAGGGTCTAGCAATATATTTAATAAGATATGATAACAGCAAAGGCATACGAGTATGATAAAACAATAAACATTGAAGTAACTGTAATGCAAATAACACTGGAAGTAAATGAAAAAATACGACTTCATTTTCCCCCAAATATCTGTCATTTCAATATCCATGAATTATTTACAATTTAGCATGCGCATACGGGATAATTACAACCAGCCTGAGCAATCATAATAATCATATATGTGCATTACCGAGGGTCGAACGGCCCGAAAAATAATGTATCTTTTAATCCGCTATGGCGTCCCTCTCCCATGAGAGTAGGGGAAATAACACCCCGCTCGCGGAATGTAAATTGCGAAGCGGTCACATGCCACACAATATTCTTCATAAGTTACTTTCCACTGAACAATTACTTTTAGTTATCAAATTCCATGATCTCTAGGAACAAGGCTACATATAATATGAATTCATGAAGCATATAATTCATTTCGAGGAAAAATACAAGGCATGATGTGGGCCTAACTACCCGGACATAATAATAATAGCCGTCGGACGGACTCTCTCACTTTGTACGTACGTAGCCCCCACAAACATTAACACATAGCAATTAAATCCTATGGGGACAATTCCCTCTTACAAGGTTAGAAAGGAGACTCACCTCATGTCGAACCTACTCTCCGAGTCAAGAACGCGCCCGAAACACCAAACTCGTCACCCAAGTTTTCGAAACTAGCCAAATGTTACATAAATATATCAATTTACACTCCAACGAATGGAATTCTCCTATTTACTTAGTCATTTCATCCTACTTGAACAAAATCCCAAAATTCACCCCAGGCCCGCATGCTCGCATTTCAGAAATTTTCGAAGGAATCACTTACCCATAACCAAAGGATCATTAATATGTGATTTTTGTATGATTTCATGGCTAATTAACGGGTAACTCCCTAAATTTTCATAAAGCCCTAGGTTACTATTCAAATCCTTGATTTTCATTAATTGGTTAGTTAATTTAACTAGGAATTCATACATTAAACTAACATTAGGGTAGAATTCACTTACCTTTTAGTAGATAGACCGTGGAGCTCTTTCCCAAGATGTCAAGATCGTCTATGGTGGAAGAAAATGGAGTGAAATAAATAAATCCCGTGTTTTAAAGAACTCACTGTCTACAGTGGTTCCGCACCTGCGGTCTCGCACCTCTAAGTAAATGCTCGCACCTGCGGAACTGGGCTAGGGGGACAAAGCTCACACATGCGGCTCCGCTTCTGCGGAACGTGGTCCGCATCTGCGAGAAAAAGGAAGCCCACCTGAAGCCGCACCTGCGAGGCTTGGGATCGCAGGAGCGGTCCCGCACCTGCGACTAGGCAATCGCACATGCGGTCACACCATATCAGGTGCACCAGCAACTGCTTTAGCTGGTTTTTAGCCTCGTTTGGTGCCCGAGAGGCCCTCGTCCAAATATACCAACAAGTCCCAAATCATAACGGACTTTCTTGAGCCTTCGGAACACCCAAAACAACGCTAAAACTCAAAATCACACCTCAAAACCCCTAGAATCAAACTTAGGAACTTTAAGTTTATTGAATATGCTAACAATGTGCCGAACCAACCTATACTACTCGGAATGACCCCAAATTTTGCGAGCCAGTCATGAATGACATAACAGAACTATTCCCAGTCATGGAATTCCGTTTGGACCTCGATAACACAAAAACACGTCCCAAACCACAATATGAACTTAAGGAGACTCTTATTTCGCTATTGGGCGTCGAAACGCTCTTGGGTCATCCAAAACCCATTCTGAACATACGCCCAAGTCTGAAATCATCATACGAAGCTATCGGAATCGTAGAAACTCGATTCCGAGGTTGTTTACTCAAAATGTTGACCGAAGTCAAACTTGGCCTTAAAGGCCAACCTTAAGGAACCAAGTGTTCCTATATCACTCTAAACACTTCCGAATCCTGAACCACCCGTCCTCTCAAGTCATAAATCACAATAAGCCTCTATGGAATGTTTCATTTAAGGGAACGGGGTTCGATAACGGAAAATGACCGGTCGGGTCGTTATAAATATGGTAGGCCCAACAGTTTGAGAGGCGCAACTATAGTTGACTGGACTCTTCAAAGATGCAGCAAATCTGTTTTGGGCCTGAGTTCCTTAGGAACTCAATAAGACCAAATGTATACATGCCCAAAAGAATAAAAGAAGTTCATTAGAAGTATATTCCACATTATCAACATATTCAAAACATTTATGACATGTACAATAAACTACCAATTGGAACAAGAAAATAATGAATAATCTGGAAAATAATATTAATGTGGTGGTTCTACTTAGCAAATAATTTACATTTAAAATCCTTTCATTATTATTAAATATTAAACCCCAAAAGAACTAAATACGTCAATGAGTTAAGGTTTAAGTAGGAAATTCCACTAAAGGTCGATGATCCCTTTGAATCCCTCGACACTTCAAAGTTTTCAGGGGACTCAAGGCCCAGGGCAATGCTTGTGCCACAGAGGGCAACCCAACCTAGAGTCAAAATCCACTCCAAAATACCCTTAAACACTGAAAACATGTTTTCCTTATGGGTTTAAATACCAATGAGGCCTTTTCCATGTAAACTAAATGCTATATCATAGCCTACCATAAAATATATACTTTCCCTCCTAACATAAGAACATATACGTTACAACCCATATTCGTGTGCGTTAGATCACGCTGTAAGTTAGTCGAAGTAAATCCGAGAAGATATTATATTTGAGATGATAAGAAGTTAATCCTATTGGTCTTAAATGATACAAGGGTGTATAAGAGTGGTTAACAAGTATTAAAAGCTTAACGAATCAAGGATCTTGTATCCCGTATTTTTGGGTAAAACTAGTGGTGCTTAATATTATCAGGATTTCATATTTTAAGTTATTTGAGTCATATAATATCCGTATCACAATTCTTTAAGTCAAACGAGCTATGGCAAAAAAGTCGACAAAAGTTGTCGCAACTACGTTTACAATTTTACTTAAACATTATGAAAAATGTTACTAACCATTTCTCCAAATTTACCAAGAATTATTGGGTAATCTACCAATAAAATTGAATATCTATGAGTATAGTTTCCAATTTATTAAACCGTTCATCGACACAATATCAGAGGAGAGTTTTGCGAGACTGCGTCAAGCAGCTCTCTATGGGACCCACACATGCGGTTGAGATATATGGATATATATAAGATACCTCAACACCGTTTTAACTAATTACTTTTCAGTATCCTCAGACCCTAGAACCCTAAAACACACTCTCAAGGTTCTCTCATGATCCAAGACCAAAACAAAAGGGCAAACAACACAAATCAAGTGTGGAGAATCCCGTGGCGTTAGTAGGTTTCTTGTTCTTGTTGTTGTTGCTGATTTTTGTGTTGTTCCAACTCATGTGCGAGGTTTTTCTAAGTAGTTTTTTTCTGTAAAATACTCCCTCGTGTTTTTAATATCAATTGTAGGTGAGTTCAAGTCTTCTAAAAAGCTTCTAGTGCCAAAAAATCCTAATTAATTGCTAGTTTCGCTTCCTTGTTCTTGTGGCAACGTTGGAAGGATATTTCGTGGTCAACTAAGGTAAAATTGGAGTTTTTCATTCTGTTTAAAGGTAAGGAACCTTTTACCCTACATGTATTTAACATAATTCGAGTTGCGGCTAAGTCGTTGAAGCTATAACTTGTTGGATATCTATCGAAAGGCTTGTTAGCAATGTCGTTGGTTGGTGGACAATTTTTGGAGGCTTAATATGATTATTATTGATGTTGTTTGGGATATTTAGTGATTGTTTTAAATTTTGGGAATTCATATAAATAGGGTAATTGATGTCCGTTGCATCGTAAGATAGGTTGCGATCGATATATAATAGTTACAACGCTTAAACGATAATGATAGTGTCATTTCTCTTGTTGTTGACTAAGGAGTCGTGAAAATTGCATAGCTTGAGGTTAGGAAGTATATACAAGGTATGTGAATCTATCTCTTCCTTATTTTTCATGACTCCGATTGTACATAAGTAATGAACAAGCTTCCAAAGATACTCCACACTTTGAAGCTAACAGTACTTACGTTGTTTCCTTTCTTATGGAACGATTGATGGTGATGTCGGTTCTCTTATTATTATGTTATCAATTTTTTTGGTACTTATTGATTCTTATAAGATTCACAATGAAGAGTTAGTCCAAATAATGTGTACGGAGGATATCGACCTTATGTAACTTCGAAGTTCAGAATGTGATTCCAGTGGGTCCAGCATGCATTATATATACGTACCTATTTTACTCTACCAAGCCACACTATAGTCGGCCAAGCCATGCATTATATATACGTACATATTTCACCTATTGTGAAACCATTGATCAGTTTGATTTTACCGAGCTCTGCATGGCCAGGTACGATTCTACCGAGCCTTATGATGGCCGAGTACGTTCTTACCGTATGATAGATGACGATGATGCCCATAGAGGCGTATGTTTTTTTTTAAAGTTTGTGTATATATATAAATATATGCATCATTCATTTTATGCCAGTAGCCCTCAGAGGTACTCAGATGTTACAGGTGGTATATTTTCTATCCTTGTTTACATTACTGTTCTTATTTATGCTTTCCTAGCTTACATACTCGGTACTTTATTCGTACTCACATCCCTTTTATTTGTGAACACTGTATGTCGTGTTGCATGTCCGGATAGACAGGTGGGCAAAGATCCCCCACCACAGTAGGCTTTCCAATTTCAGCAGTTATTGGCGAGATCCTTTATGTGGACTTGCTGTGGTCTTGGTATGCATTTTTGTTATAGGCGTTATAGGTATGTCATGGCTCAGTTCTGGGAATATTGTAGCACTTATTTTCCTTTAGAGGCTCATAGAAAGGTGTCGACTTATGTATAGTTTTGATGACTTTGTCGACAATTTTTTGTCGTATAGTCTCTGATGGCAGCATGTCAGCTCGACCTTATATATAGCTTCATGATAGCCTTGTCGGCCCATGTTATATATGTTCATGCCATTATCTGCCGTTGTTGGTTGTTTAGAATTCATGTCTACCATTTTCTTGATCTTGTAGGTCCCAATAGATAATAAGAAAGGTTAGATAAAATGTCAGTTGGTGCTCGGCAGGTATGGCACGGGTGCCAGTCATGGCCCTCTAGTTTGGGTAGTGACAATATAGTCTATACTAGATTACGAAACAAACATATATTGCACGAATTCTAAAGATCTGATTCTTAAACAAATACAGGTGCGCATCATAAGCATATTACAAAGGTCTAAATTTGTGGCAGAGTAATTTTCGGAAAAAGGCAAAGCTATTCAACAATGACTCAATAGATACAGAGGTTTCTTTTATGTGGAAAAGCTAGTGTGAGCTGATTGGTTTTGCTTTCAGCACTTCCATAGGTTGATACTACTACTTTAACACTTTTAAAGAGAGTCAACAATGAAAATTCATGCAACACAATCATGACTTAATCATTTACAGAGGTTGTCAAAGACATCTAGGACATGGTCAAGCCTTTCACTAGGTATGCAGGTTTAGAGTTTTTAACATGGAATACCTAAGGTTTTCTATAGAATCATTCTCCTCATAGTGTTAGCTTCAAACAAACAAATAAGTACAGATAATATCATAAAGGATCTTTACGAGACTTAGGGATGATATTTGATTTTTATGTTATCAGGAGAGCAAGGACTAAGGTACTTCTAGACAAGATATAAAATCAGGAGCTAAGGAAGAGCATGTTGTATTTAATTAGCTACTTAAACATTCCAGATTAGTACTGATCTTATGTAGACAAGAGAAATCTTACAGATTTTTTTAGAATTGCATTAAGGAAAAGTTACAGATTAGGGAAAGACGTTGCATCAAGACTTTTAAACTCACATATAAGTATAGGTTAGTACATGAATACAAAGATGATCAGGCTTCTATTTTTATATTTTAACACTTAGTTATGGAAAAGTAACTATTTACTTTTAAGGGGAGACAATCTTAAAGGATAAAATTTTCACGCCCCGAACATGGGGGGCTAGACCGGCGCCCGGTGCCTCACCTATCCTTGCGTACCAACTTGCGACTAAAGGACTCTGAACATATAATGTCATACTTTGTCCATGTAACGCATTGCAAGAAAATTGAAAATGCTAACTAAACATCAATATAAAGCTGGGCCGAAGAGGCCTTCATAACTACTATGGCTGGAAAACCAACAAAATATACAAAAAAAAGGCCTACAAGTCCAACATACTACACTAACTGACAGGATATGTCTACAAGCCTCTACTGATGGATATAATGTGATCGGAAAAGGGCTCCGACCTACTCATAACATACATACATATATACAGAATATGTGCATAAAGATCTAGACTCGACAACTCCGAAGGGCATAGAGCTTACTGATCAAGCTGAACTCGGGAAACACCTAATGAGGAGGTCTACCCGTCTGTCTGTCTGAACCTGCACGCATGAAATGCAGCGCCCCCAGAAAAGGGACGTCAGTACGAAATAATGTACCGAGTATGTAAGGAAATATATTGAAAGCTGAAACTGAACTGATAATATAATAACTGAGAGTAACTGGGAGTCAAAGATAATCTGACGATATGCTCACCTACTGATATTGACTCAGCTCTCTCAATATAGTAAGTGAAATAGTTGTCCGGCCTTATAAGGATCGTTATATATAACTCTTTTGCTGTAGTAGGCTTGCTCATAGGCCCTCTTCCATACTAGGCTCTGTATCTTGGCCAACTAAGTCCGCCAGAATTTGGGACTTGATAGCCGTTCGGGGCTGATATGCGGCGTCATATCCCCCGAGTTTGATGGCCCATTTGGTCAATCGGCTCGATAATTCAGGTTTCTGCAGTATATTTCGAAGAGGATATGCTGTTAAAACACATATACAGTGACATTGAACTTAAGGCTTCAATTTTTGAGATCCACTTATTAATGCAAGAGCAATTTTTTCTAAGTGTGGATACCTGGTTTCAGCATCTCCCAGGGTTCGACTCACATAGTAGACAGGGAATTGCGTACCTTGCTCATCTCGAACCAACATGCCACTTACCGACATCTCAGACACTACTAAGTACAAATATAGAGTTTCGTCTTCCTTTGTGGTGTCGAGCAAATGAGGGCTTGAGAGATACTTCTTTAATTCCTCTAAGGCGTGTTGGCACTCCAAAGTCCACTCAAAGTTGTTTTTCTTCTTGAGTAGGGAGAAAAAGTGATGTCTCCGATCTGACGACCTCGAGATGAATCGACCTAATGCCGCTATCTGCCCAGTCAGCCGCTGTACGACCTTCACATTGTTTAACATTGTAATCTCTTCGATGACCTTGATTTTGCCGGGGTTGATTTCAACCCCCCTTTTTGATACCTTGAAGACTAAAAATTTTCCCGAACCCATGCCGAAGGCACATTTCTCGGGGTTGAGCTTCATGTTGTAGTTCTAAGGATTTCAAAATATTCCTGCAAATGAGACAAATGGTCCTCTGCGCGCAAGGATTTAACTAGCATGTCATCAATTTAAACTTCCATGGATTTACCTATGTGACGTTTGAATATCTTATTAATTAAGCGTTGGTACGTGGCCCGTGCATTTTTTATCCCGAAGGGCATTACATTGTAGTAGTATGTGACATACTTCATGATGAACAAAGTTTTTTCCCTATCCTCGGGGCTCATTTGAATTTGATTGTACCCGGAGTGGGTGTCGAGAAAGGTGAGGATCTCGTGGCTAGCCGTTGCATCAATCAAGCGATCGGTATTGGGAAACGTGAATTAATCCTTAGGGCATGCTTTATTTAAGCCTTTATAATCTACGCACATCCTTAATTTGTTCCCCTTTTTGGGAACTACTACTACATTGGCCAGCCATTCGGGATATTTTTACTTCCCTGATGGACTCTATTTTGAGGAGTTTCGTTACCTTGTCTTTGATGAACGCATGTTTTACCTCAGACTCAGGCCTCCTTTCTTGCTTCACCATTTTGAACCCAGGGTTGACGCTTAGCCGATGGGTCGTTATTCCCAGTGGGGATTCCTGTTATGTCAAGTGGTACCAAGCAAAGAAATCAATGTTATTAATAAGAAATTGGATGAGTTTCTTCCTGAGTTCGGGGGTTAATCCCATTCCCAGATATAACTTTCGTCTGGTAGATGTTTCATCAAAATAGCTTGCTGCAGCTCTTCGACCGTTGATTTTGGTGCGTCCGATTCTTCGGGAGCAACAAAGGTTCGAGGGGTGAGGAAGTCTTCTTCATCATCCCGGGGACCTGTTTGTCTTCTAATCCCTCCGAGGTGGAGTACATGTGCTCCGCCTGTTGCTCTCCGTAAACTGTTTTTACGCCATCTTTAGTTGGGAACTTCAACATCTGATTGAGATTCGATGGTACCGCCCTCATGCTATGTATACATGGCCTTCCAGGTAGGGTGTTGTACCTTGTGTTACCCTCGATGACATGAAACTTGGTACGAGATTAAGCATAAAATTTTCATACAATTAAGCGTACGAAAATTTGTACTATTTATATGAGATTATGAAAATTAGAAGTTGAGAAAATATATGTATTTTTACATGGATGTTTTAAATAATAATGTATGTATTTATTTTATATTGTACCACATGACCATGCTAGTAAGTTATATAAAGTGTGTTAAAAATAAGTAGAATTTTAAGTAATTTGAGATAATTCTTAATTATATAGGTAATTGGTTATTTGTTGGGTAACGATACATTACCTAATTACCTAATAAGTGGATAAATATTAAAGTTTCCCATCCCACGCCCACGTGGGAGTAAGCCACTCCTAAGCCAAATGACTCTTAGTCATTTTCTATTAGTGGATGATTGAAGGACACTTCATTTCTTATATAAAAGCAGTACAACCTAGTTGATAATTAAAAATACACTTCATTTCATATATTTTGGATACTAAATATTACGGAACTGAAGCTTGCCAAAACCATAGAAACCAAGATCCGTTTATTCTGGTTTGGTGACATCTATGTGAGTCGTATACTTAAGAAATGTAGGAATTACTCCATTTGTTCTAAAAGGAATGATGGAGCTTGAAGTACAATGTTAAACCATCTATTTTTGGTATGCATCTGGACATCAATCACTTTACTTTTTAGATATAATCTGCATATTAGAAGCCTTACAAAATTACTAGAAATTACAATCAATTACAAATATAGTTATGAAAAGAATACCATACAATTTTTTCCCTACTCCAGTCTTGCCGTCAGGAATTTTGTCGCAATTGTTGTGTGTGAAATGATTGTCCGGAGAACCGGCTCAGGTATGTTGAGGCTAATCCTTTTTTATTTTGGCATGATCCAAATAACGATACGTAAATGTAATGCTATTCTATAAGTGGTTCTACTCTTAGCAATTAAGGATATCTACGTTATTCATTCTCGTAAAGTGATATTCAAACATGTCTAAGTATGTCTCTAAGTTCCTATTGAAGTATATGATAATGTTTATAGTATAGTTGTCACGACCCCAAATCCTAAGCCGGCCGTGATGGCGCCTATCGTGGAAATTGGCTAGACAATACATCACATGTTCACAATTTATTTTAAAATCCCATTTCCAAAATCTGAGCATTTCATAAATATACAGAAACTACTGCATAAAGTAGGTCATCATAATACAATACTGCCAACCCCAAAACCCGGAGCCAACGTGTCATGATCATCTAGAAGAATAAGTCATAATATATTGTCATAATACAAAACCTCCGAATGAAATGAAGATACAACAGGGAGGGAAAAACAGGATGCTGCGGACGCTGGACAGCTACCTCTATATCCCGCAAATCTGGCTCCGCTGCGGAATAAAGGCTAATGCTCGATGTCTGCTCCTGAATCTGCACACAGAGGTGCAGGGAGTAATGTGAGTACACCAACTCAGTAGTAATGAAAATAAATCATGCCTGAGCAGCAAGAACACATAATATCAATGTCATCAAATCACAAGAGGCATTGTATAACCTAGATATGTGAAATCATCATGTCTTAATATCATCTTCAGAAAAATCCTTTAAATAATGTATATTTTTCAACAACTTCAACCGAAAGGTTTAGTATAAAAATGAAATGAATCATATAGAGGCCCCTCGGGCAAAACATATTTCATAAGCTCAGAGTGAGAGTAGTATATCATCAGTAGCCCCTCGGGCAAAACATATTTCATAACTTAGAGTGAAAGTAGTAAAATCGTCAGTAGCCCTCGGGATAAACATATATCATAATCATCCCTCGGGCAAAACATGTATCATAATTAGCCCCTCGAGCATGCCTCACAGTCACTCAATATGTTACAGTCACTCAGCACCTCACAGTCACTCATACCTCCCAATCACTCATCACTCGTCACTCGGCAGTCGGCACTCGGAACTCGGTAGGTACCTGCGCTCACTGGGGGTGTGTAAAGACTCCGACTTCGGAAGGGCTTCTTCAGCCCAAGCGCTAAATAAACAGCCAAATCATGGCATTAATCACTCTCAGGCTCTCGGCCTGTCTCATATCATAAATATCCTCACAACATTGGCCCTCGACCACACTCAGTCAGACACTCTCAACATGCCACTCGGGCCATAAATAAAATAGGGTTCTCCACCCAATTAGTATTTCATTTCAAGAAATCGTAATATCATCAAATAGGAGTGTCAACAATTTCACAAGAAAGACTTAGTGAAAAATAATAGTTTCAAAGTAGTGAGAATATCAGTAAAATAGCCCCCAAGGGGTTAAAACAGATCGGCACTAGGCCCCAAACATGGCTCACAGTCCAACTATTACACAATTTAGAACATAATTAACATAAGGTTTTGAGTAAATATGCAACTCATTAGTCGTCGCGGAGAGGACCTAGACCAATTCAAAAGTCAGTACGCGCCACATACTCGTCATCCGACATGTGCACCATTCTAGAAACAGTAAGAAATACGATGTCCGGGGTTTCATACCCTCAGGACAAGATTTATAGCCATTACATACCTCAACCGGGTCGCGACACTATTACGCAATGCACTTGCCCCTCAAATTGGCTCCCGATTGCACTGAATCTAGCCAAAATCAGTTTAACATCATCAATATATATTGGAGGAACTCAACCCAATCAAAAATCATCAAATTAAACAAGAATCTTGAAATTCGGCCAAACCCGAGCCTCGGGCCCACATCTCGGAATCCGATAATAATAACATCAAAAGAACCCTTATCCTCCCAAAAGTCCGTACATACCAAGAAAATCATAATCGGACCACGATTGCCCACTCAAATCCTTAAAAGAAAAATAAATTTTCCATGCACCCTTCTTCCCCAACTTTGGTTCAATTTCCAGAATGTTTATGGTTTAATCACTTAGGAATTGACATAAAAACGAGTAATGAAGTTGAAAACCTTACCTCCAAGTGATTCCCTTGATTTCCCTTCAAATCCCTCTCAAATAGCTCTAAAATCGCATGCAATAATGGGGGAAAATATAAGCCAAATTCGCACCCCAGGCCTTTTTAAACATTCTGCCCAGCTATAACATTTCTTCATCGCGAACGCGTCACTAGGACCACGTTCACATAGAAAAATCCAATAGGCCCCCTAATTTAACTCTACGCAAACGAGGCCTCAAGACCGCAAACGCGAAGCAATGCTACCCCAGGCTTTCACGAACGCGTCCCCTGACACGCGAACGCATAGGCCAATACCCCTGGGGTCCTCAAAAGGCCCACAACTTTACGAGAATGCACACACTCCCCCGCATTCGCGATGACCACCCATCACTAACACTCCCCGTTCGCACCCCTTCTCCCGCGAATGCATAGAAAAACTGGCCCCCTTCCACCAAACACTCTATGCGAACACGAGCCCCCTGCCGCGAACGCATAGAGTAAAACTCTGCTGCAGAAACACCAGCAAACCAACCAAGTTCCAAAACTCAAAATCGATCTGTTAACCATCCGAAACACACCCGAGGCCCTCGGGACCTCAAAAAAACATACCAACATATCCCATAACATCATTAAAACTTAGTTGAGCCTTCGAAACACCGAAAACAATGCAATAACACCAAAATCGCATCAAATTCAAGCCTATGAACTTTGAAATTTCCAAATTTTTGCCAACTACGCCGAAACCAACCAAAACACCTCCAATTGAGCTAAAATTTTGCAGACATATCTAAAATGACATTACGAACCTGTTCAAAATTCCGGAATTCCATTCCGAGCTCGATAACCTATTTTCCACTGCCAACCGGAAATCGCCAAAACTAACTTTCACACTCCGAGGTCATTTACCAATAAGTCAACTCTCAGTTGACTTTCTCAACCATTAGGCTACTTCAAAGGGCTAAATGCCTAAAATCTCACCATAACCACTCCGGACCCAAACCAACTGATCCAACACATAAAAAATAGGATAGCGATAAATAACAAATGAAGAAATAATTGAAACGGGGTAAATCTCACGGAACGACCGCCCGGATCGTTACATCCTCCCACTCTTAAACAAACGTTCGTCCTAGAACGGGCCTAGAAACATACCTGGAGTCTCAAATAAGTGAGGATATATGTCCCGCATCTCCCGCTCGGTCTCCCATGTGGCATCCTCTACCGGCTGCCCTCTCCACTGAACCTTTACTGAAACTATATCCTTAGACCTCAGCTTCCTTACGTGTCGACCCAAAATAGCCACTGGTTTCACCTCATATGACATATCACCCTCGAGCTGAACCGTGCTGAAGTCCAAAACATGGGAAGGGTCACCAACATACTTCCGGAGCATCGAAACATGGAATACTGGATGAATACTCAGCAAGCCTATAAGCCACCTCCCCAACCCTCTAAAGTACCTCAAATGGCCCAATGAACCTCGGACTCAGCTTCCCTCTCTTCCCGAATCTCATAACACCCTTCATGGGTGACACCTTTAGCAACACCTTATCCCCAACCATGAAAGACACATCTCGGACCTTCCGGTCCGCACAACTCTTCTGCCTAGACTGCGTCGTTCGAAGCCGCTCCTGAATCAACTTTGCCTTACTCAAAGCATCCTGAACCAAGTATGTGCCCAATAGCCTGGCCTCGCCTGGCTCAAACTAACGAATCGGAGACCTACACCTCCTTCCATACAAAGCCTCATACGGAGCCATTTGAACAATCGACTGATAGCTTTTATTATATGCAAAGTCCGCTAGTGTCATAAACTGATCCCATGAACCACCAAAGTTAATCACACAAGCACGCAACATATCCTCCAAAATCTGAATGGTACGCTCCGACTGCCCGTCAGTCTGAGGATGAAACGCTGTGCTCAACTCAACCTGAGTACCCAAATCTCTCTGCACGGCTCTCCAAAATCGAGATGTGAATTGAGTGCCTCTGTCGGAAATGATAGAAACTGCAACCCAATGCAATCGGATAATCTCCCTGATATAAATCTCAGCCAACCTCTCCAATAAATACGTAGTAGCAACAGGAATGAAGTGCACGGACTTGGTCTGCCGATCCACAATAACCCATATAGCATCAAACCTCCTCGAAGTCCGTGGGAGTCAAACTACGAAGTCCATGGTGACCCGCTCCAACCTCCACTCCGGAATATCAAACCTCCGAAGTAATCCACCAGGTCTCTGGTGCTCATACTTGACCTGTTGACAGTTGAGACACTGAGGCACAAACTCCACAATATCCTTCTTCATTCTCCTCCACCAATAATGCTGCCTCAAGTCATGATACATCTTCGCGACACCCGGATGGATGGAATATCGAGAACTATGAGACTCTGCTAGGATCAAATCTCGAAGCCCATCTACGTTGGGCACGCAAATCTGGCCATGCATCCTCATGACCTCATCATCAACAATAACCACATCCCTGGCATCACCGCGACGGACCCTGTCCTGAAGAACAAGCAAATGTGGATCATCATACTGGCGTGCTCTAATCTAATCGTAAAGAGAAGACCTGAAGGATACACAAGACAACACCCGCGGGGGCTCTGATAGATCCAATCTCACCCAATGACCTGCTAAGGCCTGAAAATCAAGGGCTAATGGTCGCTCTGCTATTGGAAGGTAAGCTAAATTCCCTCAACTCTCTGCTCTACGACTCAAGGCATCGGCCACTACATTGGCCTTCCCCGGATGATATAAGATAATGAGGTCATAATCCTTGAGGAAATCTAACCATATCCTCCGACGCAAATTCAAGTCCTTCTGCCTCATACTGCAAACTGCGATGATCAGCGAAAATATCACAATGCACTCCATACAAATAATGCCGCCAAATCTTCAAGGCATGAACAATGGCAGCTAACTCAAGATCGTACACTAGATAATTCTTCTCATGTACCTTCAACTGTCTGGATGCATAGGCAATCACCCTACCATCCTGCATCAATACCGCTCCCAAGCCAACTCTAGAAGCATCACAATAAACTATGTAAGAACCCGAACCAGCAGGCAAAACTAGTACTGGAGTTGTAGTCAATGCTGACTTGAGCTTCTGAAAGATCTCCTCACACTCATCAGACCATCTGAATAGAGCACCCTTCTGGGTCAATATGGTCAAAGGCGAAGCAATCGAATAGAATCCCTCCACAAAGCGACAGTAATATCCCGCCAAACCAAGGAAACTCTTAATATCTGTAGCCGATGACGGTCTGGGCCAACTCTGCACCGCCTCTATCTTCTTTGGATCAACCTGAATCCCCTCATTGGACACTACGTTCCCCAAGAAAGTTACCGAACCCAGCCAAAACTCACACTTGTAGAATTTTGCATAAAGCTTCTCCTCCCTTAACCTCTGCAACACAACTCCCAAATGTTGAGAATGCTATTCCAGGCTACGAGAATAAACCAGGATGTCATCAATGAACACAATGACGAAGGAATCAAGATAAGGCTGAAACACGATGTTCATCAATTGCATGAACGAATCTGGGGCATTGGTCAACCCAAACGACATAACCAAGAACTCATTATGACCATATCTAGTCCTGAAAGCGGTCTTCGAAATATCAGAATCCCGAATCCTCAGCTGATGATACCCCGATCTCAAATCAATCTTGGAAAACATTCTGCCTCCCTGAAGCTGGTCAAACAAATCATCAATGCGGGGCAAGGGATACTGGTTATTCACCGTAACCCAATTCAACTGCCGATAGTCAGTACACATACGCATGGACCCATCCTTCTTCTTCACGAACAACACCGGTGCACCCCAAGGTGACACACTAGGCCGAATCAACCCCTTATATAGGAGCTACTGAAGTTGCTCCTTCAATTCCTTTAGCTCCGCTGGTGCCATACGATATGGTGGGATAGAAATAGGTTGAGTTCCTGGCACCATGTCAATACCAAAATCAATATCCCTGTCAGGTGGCATCCCTGGCAGGTCTGCAGGAAACCCATCCGGAAAATTACGGACCACAGAAACTGAATCAATAGCGGGAGTCTCACCACCGACATCCCTCACAAAGGCCAAATAAGATAAGCACCCCTTATTAACCATGCGCTGAGCTTTCAGGTAAGAAATCACCCTACTAGGCATATACCCGGAAGAACCTTTCCACTCAACCCTTGGATACCCCAGCATAACTAAGGTCACGATCTTAGCATGACAATCAAGAACATCATGGCATGGAGATAACCAATCCATGCCCAATATCACGTCAAAATCGACCATGCTGACTGACAGTAGGTCCACTCGGGTCTCCAGACTCCCAATAGATATAATGCGCGATCGATACACACAGTCCACAACAACAAGATCGCTCACCGAAGTTGACACATGAACATATGTGACTAGAGACTCACGGGGCATATCCAGAAAACCGGAAAAATATGAAGAAACATAGGAATATGTAGAACCAGGGTCAAATAAAGCCAAGGCATCATGAAAACAAGCTGAAACAATACCTGCAATCATGGCATCTGAGGCCATAGCATCCGGCCTGGCTGGAAATGCATACATGCGAGCCTGACCTCCCCCTGCTCGACCTCCCCCTTTAGGGCGGCATCTGGCTGACTGACCACCACCCTAGCTTCCTGGGCGGGTGGTGAAGTGCCTGGAGCCGAAGTCGAGGGTTGGCCCCTCAGCTGAGAGGATCCACCGGAGGCGGGGACTGATAGAAACCCCTAGCACCTATATGACCACTGGAAGACTCATGCATAGAAGAACCCTGAACTGGAGGTGCTCGAGCTGCACTCTGAGCTGGGTGGGCACAAATGAAGTACGGCCTAACTGAGAACCACGAGGACCCTGCCCCGAGGAGGCACCACTACATGCTGGACGGCCTGACCGAGGAGGCCTGAATGAACGACCCCTGCCCTTCTAAAACTTTCCCCTGAAGGGAGCACTACTGGAACTGCCCGAACCACGAGGCCTCTTGACCTCCCTCTCCTCCCGCTCCTGGCGGCGAGCAGACTCAATATCTCGAGTTATGTCAACAACCTGCTCGAATGAAGCACCTGATACTCTCTCCCGAGTCATAAACAACCGAAGCTGATAAGAAAGGCCATCCAGAAACTTCCTCACCCTCTCCTTATCAGTAGGGACAATCTCAGAAGCATACCTAGCCAACTCGGAGAACCTCAATCATACTGAGTAACTGATAACTTTCCCTGGCGCAGCTGCTCAAACTTCCTACGTTGCTCCTCTCTATGGGACTGAGGAAGATACTTCTCCAAAACTATTGTGGAGAACTGCCGCCAGGTAAGAGGTGCTGAACCAACCGGTGCCTCTCGAGCGACTCCCTCCATGTAAAGGCAGAACCCGCAAACTCAAATGTAGCAAATGAGACCCCACTATTCTCCAAAATACCCGCGGTATGCAGTATCCTCTGGAACCTATCTATAAATCCCTAGGCATCCTTGCCTTCTGTACCGCTGAAAGTCGGAGGCGGAAGTTCGCTGAATCTCTCCAACCTGCACTGCTCGTCCTCAGGCATAGCAAGGACCACATAATCTTGAAACGGAGGAACTGGCGGAGCTGGGGCTGCTCCCGGTGCATGAATACCCTGTGCAGCCTGCTAAAGTAGGTCATCATAATACAATACTGCCAACCCCAAAACCCGGAGCCAACGTATCATGAGCATCTAGAAGAATAAGTCATAATATACTGTCATAATACAAAACCTCCGAATGAAATGAAGATACAACAGGGAGGGAAAAATGGAGATGTTGCGGACGCTGGACAACTACCTCTATATCCCGCAAATCTGGCTCCGCTGTGGAATAAAGGCTAATGCTCGATGTCTGCTCCTGAATCTGCACACAAAGGTGCAGGGAGTAATGTGAGTACACCAACTCAGTAGTAATGAAAATAAATCAGGTCTGAGCAGCAAGAACACATAAGATCAATGTCATCAAATCACAAGAGGCACAACCTCCCTTTCCAACAGTATAACCTAGATATGTGAAATCATCATGTCTTAAAATTATCTTCAGAAAAATCCATTAAAGAATGTATATTTTTAAACAACTTCAACCGAAAGGTTTAGTATAAAAATGAAATGAATCATATAGAGGACCCTCAGGAAAAACATATTTCATAAGCACAGAGTGAGAGTAGTAAATCATCAGTACACCTCGCGTAAAACATGTTTCATAACTCAGAGTGAAAGTAGTAAAATCGTCAGTAGCCCATCGGGCTAAACATATATCATAATCAGCCCCTTGGGAAAAACATGTATCATAATTTTCCCCTCGGGCATGCCTCACAGTCACTCATAATCATTCATTCATACCTCTCAATCACTCGTCACTTGGCACTCGGTAGGTACCTGCACTCACTGGGGGTGTGTACCGACTTCAACTTCGGAGGGGCTCCTTCATCACAAGCGCTAAATAAACAACCAAATCATGCAATCAATCACTCTCAGGCTCTCGGCCTGTCTCATATCATAAATATCCTCACAACATTGTCCCAAGGCCGCACTCAGTCAGACACTCTCAACATGCCACTCGGGCCATAAATAAAACGGGGTTCTCGACCCAATTAGTATTTCATTTCAAGAAATCGTAAAATCATCAAATAGGAGTGTCAACAATTTTACAAGAAAGACTTAGTGAAAACTCATAGTTTCAAAGTAGTGAGAATATCAGTAAAATATCCCCCAAGGTGTTAAAACAGATCGGCACTAGGCCCCAAATATGGCTCACAGCCCAAATATTAAACGATGCTTTAGAACATAATTAACATAAGGTTTTATGTAAATATGCAACTCATTAGTCTCCGCGGAGAGGACTTAGTCCAATCCAAAAGTCAATACGCGCCACATACTCGTCATCCGACATGTGCGCCATTTTTGAAACAGTAAGAAATACGAAGTCCGGGGTTTCATACCCTTAGGACAAGATTTATAGCCATTACTTACCTCTACCAGGCCGCGACACTAGTCCGCAATGCACTTGCCCCTCAAATCATCTCCCGATTGCACCGAATCTAGCCAAAATCAGTTTAACATCATCAATATATATCGAAGGAACTCAACCCAATCGAAAGTCATCAAATTAAACAAGAATCTCGAAATTCGGCCAAACCTAAGCCCCAGGCCCACATCTCGGAATTCGATAAAAATTACATCACAAGAATCCTTATCCTCCCACGAGTCTGTACATACCAAGAACATCAAAATTGGACCACGATTGCCCACACAAATCCTCAAAAGAAAAATAAATTTTCTATGCACCCTTCTTCCCAACTTTGGTTTAATTCCTAGAGTTTTTATGGTTTAATCACTTAGGAATTGACATAAAAATGAGTTATGAAGTTGAAAACCTTATCTCCAAGTGATTCCCTTGATTTCCCTTCAAATCCCTCTCAAATAGCTCTAAACTCGCATGCAATAATGGGGGAAAATATAAGCCAAATTCGCACCCCAGGCCTTTTTAAACATTCTTCCCAGCTATAACATTTCTTCATCGCGAACGCGTCACTAGGAACACGTTCACATAGAACAATCCAACAGGCCCCCTAATTTAATTCTACGCGAACGAGGCCTCAAGCGCGCGAACGCGAAGCACTGCTACCCCAAGCTTTCACGAACTCGTCCCCTGAGGTCCTCAAAAGGCCCACAACTTTATGCGAATGCACACACTCCCCCGCATTCGCGATGACCACCCATTACTAACACTCCCCGTTCACACGCCTTCTCTCGCGAATTCATAGAACAACTGGCCCCCTTCCACCAAACACTCTATGCGAACACGAGCCCCCTGCCGCGAACGCATAGAGTAAAACTCTACTGCAGAAACACCAGCAAACCAACCAAGTTCCAAAACTCAAAATCGATCCGTTAATCATTCGAAACACACCCGAGGCCCTCGGGACCTCAAAAAAACATACCAACATATCCCATAACATCATTAAAACTTATTCGAGCCTTCGAAAGACCATAAAAAATGCAACAACACCAAAATCGCATAAAATTCAAGCCTATGAACTTTGAAATTTCCAAATTTTTGCCAACTACGCCGAAACCAACCAAAACACCTCCGATTGACCTAAAATTTTGCAGACATATCTAAAATGACATTACGAACCTGTTCCAACTTTCGGAATTCCATTCCGAGCTCGATAGACTATTTTCCACTGCCGAGCGGAAATCGCCAAAACTAACTTTCGCCATTTCAAGCCTAATTCTTCACCGGACATCACAAAAATATTCTGAACACACTACTAAATCCCAAATCATCTAACGAACCTATCCGAGCCATCAAATCCGCACTCCGAGGTCATTTACCAATAAGTCAACTCTCAGTTGACTTTCTCAACCATTAGGCTACTTCAAAGGGCTAAATGCCTAAACTCTCACCATAACCACTCCGGACCCAAACCAACTGATCCAACACATAAAAAATAGGATAGTGATAAATAACAAATTAAGAAATAAGGGAAACGGGGTAAATCTCACGGAACAACCGCCCGGGTCG
Organism: Nicotiana paniculata; assembly: GCA_005239505.1. NCBI lineage: Eukaryota > Viridiplantae > Streptophyta > Magnoliopsida > Solanales > Solanaceae > Nicotiana > Nicotiana paniculata. The sequence continues at coordinate 27,680 of MDKI01063159.1, forward strand.
TTACATCCTCCCACTCTTAAACAAACGTTCGTCCTTGAACGGGCCTAGAAACATACCTGGAGTCTCAAATAAGTGAGGATATATGTCCGGCATCTCGCTCTCGGTCTCCCATGTGGCATCCTCCACCGGTTGCCCTCTCCACTGAACCTTTACTGAAACTATATCCTTAGACCTCAGCTTCCTGACATGTCGACCCAAAATAGCCACTGGTTCCACCTCATATGACATATCACCCTCGAGTTGAACCGTGCTGAAGTCCAAAACATGGGAAGAGTCACCAACATACTTCCGGAGCATCGAAACATGGAATACTGGATGAATACTCGATAAACTGGGAGGCATAGCAAGCCTATAAGCCACCTCCCCAACCCTCTAAAGTACCTCAAATGGCCCAATGAACCTCGGAATCAGCTTCCTCTCTTCCCGAATCTCATAACACTCTTCATGGGTGACACCTTTAGCAACACCTTATCCCCAACCATGAAAGACACATCTCGGACCTTCCGGTCCGCACAACTCTTCTGCCTAGACTGCGTCGTGCGAAGCCACTCCTGAATCAACTTTGCCTTACTCAAAGCATCCTGAACCAAGTATGTGCCCAATAGCCTGGCCTCGCCTGGCTCAAACCAACGAACTGGAGACCTACACCTCCTACAATACAAAGCCTCATACGGAGCCATCTGAATAATCGACTGATAGCTTTTATTATATGCAAACTCCGCTAGTGGCATAAATTGATCCCATGAACCACCAAAGTTAATCACACAAGCCCGCAACATATCCTCCAAAATCTGAATGGTACGCGTCGACTGCCCGTCGGTCTGAGGATGAAACGCTGTGCTCAACTCAACCTGAGAACCCAACTCTCTCTGCACGGCTCTCCAAAATCGAGATGTGAATTAAGTGCCTCTGTCGGAAATGATAGAAACTGCAATCCAATGCAATCGGACAATCTCCCTGATATAAATCTCAGCCAACCTCTGCAATAAATACGTAGTACCAACAGGAATGAAGTGCACGGACTTGGTCTGCCTATCCACAATAACCCATATAGCATCAAACCTCCTCGAAGTCCGTGGGAGTCAAACTACGAAGTCCATGGTGACCCGCTCCCACTTCCACTCCGGAATATCAAACCTCTGAAGTAATCCACCAGGTCTCTGGTGCTCATACTTGACCTGTTGACAGTTGAGACACTGAGACACAAACTCCACCCTCTTTCTACTTTACAACAGCTGAACATTGACACTAACAGAATTCGAACTAGTAGTGTTAGCATCAGAGCTTTTGATGGTTCAAGAAGAGACA
>MDKI01265904.1:0-67766 GCA_005239505.1 Nicotiana paniculata
TAGGAAAAGTTGTTTCATTATCTTGTGGTGGCTGGTGATTCTGGTGGGGCCGGAGGTGGGGACAGGCAACAAAGAGGTTGAAACAAGTGGGTCCACGGGCCTTTTGGCTTTTGGAATCAAATCATCAATTAAGGTGGGAGAGCTTTGTCCAAGAGATTGCCTTTTAAGGGGGAGTCTATAGTCTTACTGACACACTTCCTATTATTTAATTATCAGGTGTTACTGTAACTGTTATGTATGCATTGTAGCTGTGTACGCCTACATTCGTACAGCCTGGTACTCCACCATTACTTGCAACTTTCAAAAGGAGTTGAGTTTAATTGAATTTTTTGTATCTATCATTCTAAAGAAATTTGTAACATATTAACTCTAATCTGAGAATTTAGAAAATACAGCAAAATATCAAATAATTTGCTATATAACTCGTTAAACTACATCGCGTGAGGTAAAAGTTTAGTGTACTACCAGTTTATTTAAGTTAAACGCAGAGAAATTCAGACTTTTAAGTTGATAATGGAGTTGTATCTATTCTTTTTATTACACAGAATATGTAAACCGCACTGGACAAGCCCAATGCGATGAGCTCTCACTGAGGAGGCTGCTGGTGAGGGGAATCGATCCCAGATCTCCCATGTGGAAACCACTCAGCCAATCTTACGGGCGATCATACTAATACAAAGTTATTAAGAAATGTAGCTCAAAGTAACAATATAAAACAAAAAGATAAGTAGAACAAGAGAAGAAGAGATAACTTTCTTATTTCATCAACTGTTCAAGTGTATCATATATCGTATTTCATGCCTCTATTTATACTATTACATAGAAGATTTCAAAAGGATTGTCTTAAACATGACATTAACAATTGGGATCATGAGGGAAGATCATGGGGAGGGGTTATGGAGCTGTGGTAGTTACAATCATAATAGTGATGAGTAGTTGGGAGATTATTTACATCATGGGTGAAAGTAGTGGAAATAGTGAAAGCTGTCATCCGATCCGCAATATTTGTTTCTCTCGTATCTACGTCAAAACAATCAAGTAATGTAACTTATGAAGTTAGTAATCATATATATTACTTACTCATAATTAAGTGATACTTTTGTGTATGCTTGCGTTCAATGGTTTGATATAAACACTGAGCGGGTAAAAACTCTCGTGTGCGGCCAGAAAGTGACTAATACTTTTTCAGTATGAGTTGGTCCAAATAGTTGTTCATCCAATTGCTTAAAATAAAAGTACTCCCTGAATATATGATATATGTCAAATTCATGTATACTATATGTGCAACCGTATTTAATCAATATATAATCTCTATATATACCGGCTAAATAAATAAACGCTAAATCTAGTTGCCTAGTTGTGTAAATATCCCTTACCAAAATTAGCTTTTTATCGGGTGGAGCTACCTTGAAAATGAATGGTCTTGGGTTTTTAATCTCCACTTGCCCAATGGGCAAACTTTTAAGTCAAAAATCAAAAAGTATGGCTCATGAGGCAAGCGAGAGCAATAATTGTTAACTTGAAGTTCAGCCCATGAAATAAAGGGAGTCAAAAAATCAATAATGATAATGAGGTGTTCTATTTGTGCAAATAACACAGAGTTGCACCAGTGTAGACAACTAGAATGGGCTTCTGGTACTATTGCATATGGGTTTCTAAATCCCAATTCATCTTATGAACTCAAGCCCAATAGTACCTCAACACGACTGGGATCCACGAGCTTGATACTGAGTCCCGACTTAAAGCATGGTGCTCGTAGTGACAAGTGTTGCGCGCCTACAGTAAAGCGATGCAACTGAAATTATTAGATTATCTCCTAATTTTGCAATTACCATAATTATTGGATATAAGCGACTTAATACCAGTTAAGTCCTTTTTCACTCCCTTTCATGAGCTGTAGTCTAAATGTAACCAACGAGGTTCGAAATTGGAGGTAAGAAATTAGTCATTTAATAACCAAATGGATGACTGAGATTAGAGAGGAATAAATGAGTATCAAGGGCCTAGATGTTGCCAGCTAAGCTCTCTCAAATTCAGTTACATGGCTAATAAATTGGAGAGAGAACGATATTCACGAAAATTCTAGTAATCTTCCTCTCTTCTTCACACTCATTCTCACTTCCTCTTTCTCAACCCTTATTCCTTCTCTTTCTAATTCTTCTCCTTTTTCTTATTCATATGTAGATTCCTAGCTTAGCAATGGAGGTTTAGTTGGAGTTATATTTTATTCTATTAATTTTTGTTATTAGTTTCCATTGTAGCCAATTTTAACTCCATTAATAAAATTCCAGAAAACTATCCCAAAAAGTTGTTATTGTTTTTCATTTATGTCTTATACCATGACAATTGGTATCAGAGCAACGAATCTGCGACCTGTGTGAGTATCAATGGTGGCAGTAATGAGGATGAAAGTAATGGAGAAAAAAATTAGCCAAGCACGATGAAATGTTGGAGGAGTTGTGCAATAGCCAAAGGGAACTCGGTAATACGCATGTGGGGATCCAAGGCATCTTAGAGCTACTTCTGGATCTTCTTACGGCATTGGAATCAAAGCAAAATTGAGGGCCGGAGAAAGTTAACCCAATTAGAGATGGATTGTTACCTATGCCAGCACCGGACGCACGACTCAATAGGCAAGGATTGACCATTCCTCCTCCCAAATTGGAGCTGCCCAACTTTGAAGGCCACGAACCCAAGGTATGAACCCGAAAATGCGATAGGTATTTTAACTTGTACAAAACTACTGAAAATAAGAAAGTTAAAATTGCTGCTCTTTATTTGAATGGATTGGCCAGACTTGGTATAATTCATTTGTTCAAAGTAATGGGGTAACTTGGTCCATATTTAAAGAGGAATTATGCACATGATTTGGTGAGGTTTTGATGGAGGATGTAGTAGAGGAATTTAATAAGCTGACACAAATGGGAACTGTGGATGAGTTTTTGGGAAACTTTGAGGACCTCAAGGCTCAAATGATGCTTAGAAATCTGACTTTAAAACAGTCTCATTTCCTTTCTAGTGTTGTGGGAGCCCTTAAAGAGGAGATTAAGTATGTTGTAAAAATGTTTAAATTGGCCACCTTAAGCCATGCTATTGAGGAAGCTCATATGCAAGAGAAAGCTATTGAGGTTGTCCCCAACTATAGGAGGATCAGTGACTCGGAAAACTATAACAGTGCCAGTTAATAGATCCAATACTTTCAGGTTAAGTCCTGAAGTATATGAGTACAAGAAGAATAACCACTTATGTTTTAAGTGTGACGAGAAATACATTCTAGACCACCAGTGTAAACCAAAGCAATTGAACTGCATGGTTGGGAAAATTTAGGAAGCTGCAGATAAAGCAATAATCCATAGGAACTCATCATTGAAGGTGAGCTTGAGCAGGAAATGCAGGAAGCCATCTGCCTGAGTGCGCTCTCGGGTAATAACAAATGAGTAAATTCTATTCTAGTTAAAGAAGTAGCCAAAAATAGGAGTCTCACTGTATTAGTGGACTTAGGAGCAACCCACATTTTCATTGATGAACAGGCTGTCAAAGAGACCGCATATGTTCCAATATATTGTACCCCTATCAGAGTAACAGTTGCAGATGGTAACTATGTCTTATGTAACCAATTAATCTGGATCTCTTTGGAAGATGCAAGGTAAACCATTCCAGTAGAATCTCAGAATCATAAAGGTGGGGGTTGTGATATTGTTCTGGGCAATGATTGGATGAAAAAGTACAATCCTACCAAGTTTGGTCATGAGAAGAAATATGTGACCATTGGGAAGAAGGTAAATAAGATCGTGCTTCATGCAATTTCCAGAAGAAAGTAGTCTCAACATGATCAAAGGTAGCTCTATGGGAAGGTTACTGAGGAAGGGACAGACAATCATAGCTCATTTATTTTTGATAAGTGTGGACCAATTACCTGAACCAAAAGAACTAGAAGAATCTATCCGACAAATATTGAAGGGTTATGAAGATATCTTTGCAGAACCCCAAGACTTTACTACCTGTTAGAACACTTGATCACACGATTCCCTTAAAGCCTGGGGCTACACAGATTAGCTTGAGGTCTTATAGTTATAATTACTACAAGAAGGAAGAGCTAGAGAAGCAGGTGACATAAATGCTAACCACGGAAACTATTCAACATAGCCAATCTCCCTTCTCTTCACCAACTTTATCTGTAAAGAAAAAGGATGGGACCTAGAGGTTTTGTGTGGAATATAGGGGTCTAAATGACATCACCATCATAGACAAATATCCCATACCCATTGTTGATAATCTCTTAGATGAATCGCATGGATCAATGATTTTCTCCAAAGTGGATTTGAGAGCTGGTTATCACCATATCAGAATGTAGGCAGAGGATGTCTGCAAAACAGCTTTCACGACTCACATGGGACATTATGAGTTCTGAGTTATGATCTTTGGGATAACTAATGCACCTGCTACATTCCAAGCTTTGATGAACCAGGTATTCCAGCCTTATCTCAGGAATTTTGTATTGGTATTCTTTGACGATATTCTTATCAATAGCCAGTTCCTGCATGATCATGTGAAGCACTTGAAAACAATCTTCGGCATATTGGGAGAACAATCACTATATGCTAAAAACTCGAAATGTTCATTTGGGCAATCTAAGGTATAGTACCTAGGCCATGTTATCACCATGACTTGTGTGTCCATTGATTCTAGTAAGATTCAATCCATGGTCGAGTGGCCTAGGTCAACCTCAATAAAGGCACTTAGAGGATTCCTTGGCCTAATTGGGTATTACAGAAAATATATGGCCAATTACGGGAGTATTTGTCGGCCTTTGACTGAATTTCTTAAAAAAGATGTTTTCAGGTGGAATGAAGAAGCTGGGAAGGCATTCAAAGCGCTCAAAAGTTCCATGACTAACACACATGTACTGAAATTACTAGACTATTCCCAGGAATTTATGGTAGCAACCGATGCTAGTCAATCTGGACTAAGGGTTGTGCTCATGCAAAGGGGAAGACCTATAGTTTCTTAGTATATTGTATTTGCAAAGTAATTATGAAAATAAAATAACATAAATACAGAAATGTAGAAGAACTAGAATAATCTGAGTCCATTGAATCCACAGTATTGCTTAAGGAAGTTAATCCCCTCATAGTATTCGAGGTTGTGGATTATTTTCTCCCATGATAGAACGGATTACACATTGGGGTAACAGTACTTCAAACCCCAGTGTTTCAGCGAACACAAAATGATCTGTAGCAAATCACACTTACTATTGCTTTGTTTGTAGTTAAAATAATGCAGAAGAAAGAAGGATATTTCAGAATTTCGTAAGGAAACATGAGGGAATGGCATGCTATTTATAGCCAACAGGTTGGGTTTAAATGAAGAGGTACAACTCTTCAAGATTGCAGTGCAACTCTTCAAGATGAACGTTCACGTAAATGGCTATTACGCAAATGGTTATTTACGCAAAATAAAACTGCAAAATAAAATCAGAGGAAAACTTTAAATTACCATTACAAAAACGGCCAATTTGGATTAAAAATTAATATTTAACAAATAAATTTGGTCTAATTATTTTCACCAAATTCGAATCCGAATCTGAAGCCGAGTGAGCGACAACAACGGCGGCGCAAGGCTTGCCTTCTTCTAAAATCTTTAAGATCTAGAAGAAGTGTAATCATATATATACCCAAAAAAATCTTTCCTCCTCCAATATGGGACAATGTTCCTTTGTATAGGAGGAAAAAATCAAAATTTCATTTTTCCCTCCATCCCATTCACCATCTTTTAAGCTAAACCAAGCTTAAAACCCAACAATCCCCCACATGAATGGGGAATGGCTATATCACGGAAATATGCATGCAAAACTGTGTGATTCGCAAGCAAGGATTAATCGCGTCTGGATAAGTAGGTTTTCCTTTGAAATTTCCGTAGTGAACTTATGTCGGATATACTCGGTCAGTCGGTAGATTTGATATCTTTGAACCGTCGAACTTTTATGTATACCTAGGAAAACATAAGTCACACAAATAACCATTAACGTCGTTGATTCTCATTGTTGTGTTCGTTTCAGCCATGAACACCGCCTGGTTTCATAAGTGCTGGCCCTACAAAATTCTCCTTGAAGCAGCTAACATCTCACACTTACATAGGTGATTTCTAAACGTGTCATCCCATAGATACACTATCTGATATACCCAGTATCAAATTTATAAACCATTAAAAAATCCTAATGCTTTATATTTGGTACTGAACATTGTCTCCTCACGATAATGGACCAAAAACTTTAGTTGACAATATTGAACCGTCATTAATAACTTTGTTTGATCTCCTTGAACCTGGATCTTGGGATCTCCAATATTATAGGTAGAGTTATCGCCACAATGACTTGTCCTCGGCCATAGTCCGATTCCCCTCGACGATTCCTCAACCACATCTCTAATTAGGCCCTTCATAAGTGGATCTGACACATTATCGCTTGACTTTACGTAGTCAATCACGATAATTCCTCTAAAGAGTAATTGCCTAAAAGTATTATGTCTTCATCGTATATGACGAGATTTACCATTATACATAACGCTCTCAGCCCTTCCAATTTGCTGCTTGACTATCGCAATGTATACATATTGGGGCGGTTTGGGCCTAAATATAATATGTTCCAAGAAATTTTGGAGCCATTCAGCTTCTTCACCGACTTTATCTAAGGCTATGAACTCAGCCTCCATTGTGGAGCGGGCAATACAAGTTTGTTTGGACGACTTCTAAGATACCGCTCCTCCACCAATAGTGAATACATATCCACTTGTGGACTTAGAATCGACTGAACTGGTGGTCCAATTTGCATCACAATATCCCTTAATCACCACAGGATATTTACTGTAGTGCAAAGCAAAGTCCTGGGTTTGTTCTAAATATCCCAAAACTCGTTTCATTGCCATCCAATGAGATTGACATGGATTACTCGTGTATCGACTCAATTTACTTATAGCACAAGCCATATCTGATTGTGTACAATTCATGATATATATTAAACATCCCAACACGCGAGCATAATCCAATTGTGATATGCTTTGACCTTTGTTCTTTGCTAGTGTAAGATTCACGTCAATTGGAGTCTTTGCAACTTTAAAATCTAAGTGCTTGCATTTTCCAAGTACCGTTTTAATGTAATGAGATTGTTACAATGCGAAACCCTGAGGATTCTTATGGATCTTAATACCTGGAATTAAATCGGCAACTCTCAAGTCTTTCATATTAAACCTGCTAGTTAGCATACATTTAATCGCATATATGTTGGCAATATCATTACTCATTATCATCATATCATCTACATATAGGAAAGCAATGATTGCGTGATTTGGAACATTTTTAATGTACACACATTTATCACATTCATTTATCTTAAAATGAATTGACAACATTGTTTATTCATATTTCGCATGCCATTGTGTGAGTGCTTGTTTTAGTCTGTAAAGAGAATTAACAAGTCTACATACCTTCTTTTCTTTACCTAGAACCGCAAACCCTTCAAGTTGTTCCATGTAAATTTCTTCCTCCAAATCTCCATTTAAGAAGGTCGTCTTAACGTCCATTTGATGAATTTCAAGACCATATACCGCAGTTAATGCTATTAACATTCGTATGGACGTAATTTTTGTAACTGGAGAGTATTTATCAAAATAGTCAAGATCTTCTTGTTGTCTATACCCTTTGACCACAAGTCTTGCCTTATATTTATCAATAGTGCCATCATCTTTCATTTTCTTCTTAAAAATTCGTTTAAAACCTAACAGTTATTTCCAGGAGGAAGATCAACCAATTCCGATATATGGTTGTTCAATATGGATTCTATTTCACTATTGACTGCGTCTTTCCAAAATAGTGATTCCGAAGAAGACATAGCTTCTTTAAATGTTCAAGCCTCATTCCAATAAGAAAGTCACACAATCCGGTCCAAATGAAGTAGACGTTCTTTGACGTTTACTATCTTGGATCATCCTAATTAGACGTGCTTTCTTTTATTTCTTCCCGAGGTCGTTTATATCTCTCACCAGTCGACTTACATTCCTTTTTATATAGATATATATTTTCAAATAATTCAGCATTATCTGATTTTATAATCATATTATTATGAATGTAAGGATTTTTTTATTTATGAACCAGAAATCGATATGATTTACTATTGGTCACATATCCTATGAAAACACAATCAATGGTTTTCGGTCCTATCTTTACCCTTTTGGGTTTAAGAACTTGCACTTTTGCCAAACGCCCCCACACTTTAAAACAATTCAAGTAGGGCTTGCTTCCTTTCCATTTTTCATAGAATGGATTGCATTTTTCTATGGGGTACTCAATTTAGTATTCGGTTAGCCGTAAGAATGACTTCTCCTCACAAGTTCTGTGGCAAACCAGTACTTATCAACAAAGCGTTCATCATCTCCTTTAATGAACGATTCTTTCTTTCCTCAATCTCATTGGATTGGGGCCCGTGTAAGGGGTCGTTGTTTGATGAATAACTCCATAATCTAAACATATTTCTTCAAAAGGAGATTCGTACTCATCACCCCTATCACTTCTTATCATTTTGATTTTCTTGTAAAGTTGTGTTTCTACTTTATTTTTGTATTGCTTGAATACATCTATTGCTTCACATTTACTATTAAGTAAGTAAACATAGCAATATCGAGTACTGTCATCAATAAAAGTTATGAAATATTTCTTTCCACCGCAAGATGGTATTGACTTCATGTCGCAAATATCTGTGTGAATTAAGTCTAGAGGATTTGAATTCCTTTCAACTGACTAAAAGGATGTTTAACATATATAGATTCCACACATATCTGACATTTTGATTTGTCGCATTCAAATTTAGGCAATACTTCCAAATTAATCATTTTTTCGCAAGGTTTTATAATTGACATATATATCATTTAACTCAAGTAAGTAAAAAGAAGCAAAATTTTTATTATTCTCAAATACCATTACATTCAGTTTGAAAATTCCCTTAGTGAAGTGACCTTTTCCTACAAATATTTTGTTCTTATTTATTACAACCTTATCAAATACAAAAATGCACTTAAACCCGTTCTTGATGAGAAGTGTGGTAGACGCTAAGTTCTTCCTAATTTGAGGAACATGAAGGACGTTATTCAGAATCACCACCTTGCCAGAAGTCATTTTCAAAAATATCTTGCCACGTCCTTCAATTTTTGTGGTTGTAGAATTTCCCGTAGAAAGCGTCTCTTTGGGTCCAACGAGAGCATATGTAGCAAACCCTTCAATAACATCACAAATATGGCAAGTGGCTCTAGAATCAATCCCACCAATCTTAGGATTTCCCACCAGGTTGCATTCAGAAAACATAACACACAAGTCATCAATATCCTCGTGCTTTTCAACCATGCTTTCTTGACTCTTCTTCTTGTCTTTCTTTGGAGCATGACAATCTGCAGATTTGTGTCCAGCTTTCCCGCAGTTGTAGCAATTTCCTTTGAACCTCTTCCTGCTTGGGTTATTTTTTTGGTCCAGAAGGCTTTTTCCTCTTTTTATTATTTTGTGGAGCATCCTCAACAATGTTTGCTCTCATTATTGTTGACTATCCACAACCCTTCTTTTTAGCATCTTTATTATCCTCTTCAATCCTGAACTGAACAATGAAATCTTCGAGCAACATCTCCTTGCGTTTGTGTTTCAAGTAATTTTTTATGTTCTTCCACTAAGGAGGCAACTTCTCAATCCTTTCTACCTTCAATGAAAATTATATTAGTAATAATAATATAATTAATAATTTTAACAAAAGTGGTAAAACTTATACCTTTATCAAGGAGATCATGAATAGCACTTGCAATTCCTGGACTTGGGTAATAACAGATTTGCTATCTAACATTTTGTAGTCGAAAAATTTTACGCCAACAAATTTCTTCAACCCGACATCCTTAGTTTTGTATTTCTTTTCAATCATGATGGTAGGCTATAATCTCATATTTTAGTCGATTATTACATTCTAATTTACTGCACTTTAGTTGAGTTTGAGCTTTAATCGCTAGTGTTTTGCACTAATAATGTGTTTTATGCCTTGTAGGAGTGATTCTGAGCTATGTAGATGTCATGGAATGAATTCAAGTGATTCAGATCTTTAAAGTCTGAGTAAAATCCCAAGGAATTAAGTCGGGATCGTGTTCGGGGATCAACAGATGATAGTGCAATGAAATAAAGAATCGAGCAGGCATATTGCGCAGTGTCTAGTAAAATACACATAACTTTTCTCTTAGAACTCTATTTGGGATCCACAATATATTGTTGGAAAGCTAATTCAAAGGCGACAACTTTCATGTTTTATGTTTTTTCAAATTCCCAACAAAACAGGATGAAAAGTGCGTGGCAAGTGTGCAGTCGCACACTAACGGCACATATGGGGCAGAAAGTATGAAAAGTGTGTGGCCAAGTGCGCGGGCACCCTTCCAGGTGTGCGGCCACACACTTCTTGTCCGGGAAAAAGTTTCCTTTTTTCGCATAACAGAAGGTGTAATTGTTTGGGCCCGAACCTACTTGGTATATATACATGGAAAAATGGTATTTTGAGGACTTTTGACACATCTAAGACCTAAGGAGGCTAGAGAGAAGGTGGAGAAGCCAAAGCACAAGGAATTTATCATTCAATCCTCACTCAAGACAAGAGTTTGGATTGTTTATTGCTTTTCGTTATATTTGTGATGAATTACTCCATATCTGTGGAGTAGTTCTCTATAGGGATTGATAGATTTGGTGTTTTGATGATTGTTTGTGGATATTAACTCTAGTTTTATGTATTGAATTGTTTTGGGTGTTTTAATTATAGCATCTATATTCACATGTTCATGTAATCGAGAGAGACATAACTTATGATGTTTTTGCATCATCTTGTTGGTTGAATTCATTTATTCCTCTTAGTAATCGAAAGAGGGTAGTTGAATTATTGTTTAGACCTAGTTAGGAGGATAATCGAAAGAGGTTATCCTAAAGACCAATCCACTACGAGTTCGTGCATATCTTCACCGAGCGTAAATTGGTTCATATTGTGAGGTTGAGACTTAATCGACAGAGGAGTTTCTACTAAACGTTTGAACTAATAATTGAGTGAATTTGAGAGACTCACTTGAACATTAGAAGTGAATTAACTAGAGTTAAATCCCATACACTTTTCTTGCACCTATCCAATCAACCCTTATTTTCTCCCACTGATATCTTCTTTTCTTACTTTTATTCAATTGTCATTAGTCAATTTGATCTAGAGTCTTAGTTAATTTTAGTTCTTAATCATATATATCTCCATTGTTGATCATCTTGGATAGAAATCGAGCTCTAAACTACGAAAATACTGTTTTACTCCAACCCATGTGGATACGACATTTTCTATACTATATTCGACTAGCGAGCGTAAGTTTATACGCCGATTTTGACCTCGTCAAAATTTGGCGCCATTGTTGGGGATTGAAAATCAATAGTATTTGAAATAGTTTGTAGTTCTAATTCAGGAATTTTTCTTTTTATTTTATTTTATTTTCTCTTTTTACGCTTGGTGTTCTTTGACCGTGCGCATGCTACAGGTTAGATTGGTGCATGACTCGATCTTCTAGTAAGGAATTACAATCATACGAACCAGAAATCGAGAAACATCTACGACAATTAAGGAAGGAATGAAATCTTCCCGAGAATAAAAAAACAGTTGGGAAATCCTCAACCAAAGAAAAGATGGAGGGAGATGATGATAATGTTGATTTGGTTGCGAGAGAGGCAGCCCAACTCAGAGAGAAAGCTGCAAGAGATGCTGAATAAGCAACAGTTAGAGATGAAAAAATTGCTTACGAGGAGGAGAGGGTTCGAACAATGGCTCAGAATCAGCCCTTGGGTGCAGACCAGTTCGAAAATGTAGCTCCCGACCAAGGGAGACCACTTGGTGATTATGAGCCATTGTTCGAACCCTCTCTGGTCTACAACCAAGGTTTATCAAGTATGAGACCAACTTCAGTTGCAACTAATAATTTCGAGCTGAAGCAAGGGTTGCTTCAACCCTCCAAAACAATTGTGTCTTCAGAGGAAATATAAATGAAAATCCAAACAATCATCTAATGGACTTCGAGGAGATCATTAACACCTTTCAATACAATGGTGTGTCACAAGATGTAGTGTACTTAAGGGCATTCCCCTTCACTCTGAAAGATGATGCCAAGCACTGGCTTCGAAGCTTGCCCCAGGGATCAATTAGAACATTGGAGGCGATCACCTCAAAGTTTCTTGCCAAATATTTCTCCTCAGCTAAAACGGGAAAGTTTAGAAGAGAAATCCATGACTTCTGCTAGAATGAGACTGAGACTGTGTTTGAAGCATGTGAGATATTTAAAGAGATTGTGTGAAAGTGTCAACACAGCGGAATTGAACTCTGGATGCAACTCCAGGACTTTTGGGATGGTTTGACACCAACCTTACGTAGAACATTAAGCAATGCAGCTGGAGGTCTGTTAATGAAGAAAACTCCATAGGAGATAGTCACCATTCTAGATGAGTTATCTGAATATGCAAACAGTGGCCCTCAGAGATTGCTGAAAGAAAAAGATCAAATGGTGTTCAACAAATTGATCCTAACACATCTGTGCAGGTGCAACTTGATGCCATGACAAAAGAAATAAGGAAGTTGACCTTAGCTTCAATACTTAATGAGAGCCTCATGCAACATGTGACATATGTGGAAGAGGACACCTTAGTCATGAGTGTCAAGCTTCAATGGAGGAAGTTAATGTTGTGGGTAATTATAATTTCAATGCAATGGGTCAGAAGCACCCTTATTTTTCATAGAGTTCACCTGGGGTACAGTAAATTCCGGACAACAAAATAACTCCAGATTTCAAGGAGCTCTTGGTTTTGTGAATCAACAGAGGCCACAGTTTCAGCTTCAACAACCAATTCAGTATGGGTTAGAAGATCTAATGAAATCCTTTGTTGTCAAGACTGATGAAAGATTACATGCTCATGGTGCAACTATCAAAGAACTTGGGACATGTTTGCGTAACTTGGAGAGACAAGTAGGAAAAATTGCAACTATATTATCTGAGAGAATCCCAGGTACTCTGCCAGCTGATACTGAAAAGAATCCCAAAGAAACTGTAAATCTTGTGACTTTGAGAAGTGGACAAGTGTTGAAAGATACAACTCCAATTCACAGAGAAGTTGCGCCTGAAAAAGAAAGTGGGAAGGAGCTGAAAATTGAAGATGATGATAAAAAGACTGAGAAGAAGAAAGACAAGAAGGGAGCTGAGAAAAAGAAGAACCTGCGGATGGGGATCCGTAGGTGCGATGGTTGCAGGTGCGAAGGTCCTTGCACAGGTGCGAAAAGAGGTCAGACTGGAGGAAGTCGCAGGTGCGAGGCTTGGGCCGCAGGTGCGGGTAAATCACCGCAGGTGCGAGAATTAGAATTTAGTGGAATTGCACAGGTGTACACCTGGGACCGCAGCTGCGGGTCAGCAGGTGCGAAGAATTGTCCGCAGGTGCGGATTAACTGGGCAGACAGTATAAATAGGTACCTCCGCGAAATTTTGGCATTTCTATTATTTTTCCATGCATGTTGAGCTAGTTTGGGAACAAATTGAAGGAGGAATTCGAGAGTCTTCAGTGGAGGTAAGTTTCCCGGATTATAAACTCAATTCTATGTTATTTTGTGACGGATTAGTCTTGGAATTTGTGGATTAATGGCATGAATTGGAGGTTTAGGGCTTGGGAAAAAATTGAGACTTGTAATTAAGGAATTAGGGAGTTGTTTGTGGTCGGATTTTGATACATTTTATATGTGTAGACTCGGGAAAGGATAAGGATTCTTGTGACGTGATTTTTATCGAATTTCGAGACGTGGGCCCGGGGCTCGCGTTTGGCCAATTTCGGGAATTGTGCATAAAATTGATAGCTTTCGATTGGGTTTTGTTCCTTTAGCATATATTGATGATGTTAATCTGGTTTTGGTTAGATTCGGAGCAATCGGGAGCCGACTTGAGGGGCAAGAGCATCGCGGATTAGTATTGTGGCCTGGTAGAGGTAAGTAATGGCTATAAATCTTATCCTGAGGGTATGAAATCCCGGACTTCAAATTTCTCACTGTTTTTAGAACGGCGCACATGTCGGATGACGAGTATGTGGCGCACACTGATTTTTGGATACGACTTGGTCCTTTCCGTGAAAACTATTGAGTTGCGTATTTTTACTCTAAGTCATATGTTAAGTTGTGTTCTAAAACTGTTGATATATTTGGGCTATAAGCTATGTTTGGGGCCTCGTGTCGACTTGTTTAGACCTCTTAGGGGTTTTTACTGCTATTTCCTCACTGTTGATTTATGATTTACACTCGGCCATTTTATGTTTAACTAATTTTGAAACTCAGCCTTATTTACACTATTTTGAAATATAAAATGATGCTTTTGGGTCAAGTACCCCATTTTACTGATACACCCGAGGAGCCTTTGAGAGTTTCTGACTTAGTGAGGCCGAGGGCCTGATTGTGAGGATATGATACGCCACGAGGTGGCTTGATATTAGCGCTTGGGCTGAAGGAGCCCCTCCGGAGTCTGTACACACCCCCAGTAAGCGCAGGTACCTACAGAGTGCGAGTGTCGAGTGCCGAGTGACAAGTGATTGGGAGGCATGAGTGACAGTGAGGTTGCCCGAGGGGCTGATACTGAGTGACTGTGAGGTATGCTGAGTGATGTTCTGCCCGAGGGGCGATTTATATTCATGTTTGGCCCGAGGGGCTACTTATGATTTATTTCATTTTACATTAAATCCTTCGGGTATTCTTATTTATGAATTATTGGAAAAACACATTTTTCAAAGGATTTTATTGAAGTTGGCTTTTAAGGCATGTTGATTTCATATATATATGTATATACTGTTGGAAAGAAAGGCTATGCTTATTATGAACTGATGATTTGATTTTATGTGTTTCTTACTGCTTAGACTTGATTTATTTCCATTACTACTGAGTTGGCGTACTCACATTACTCTTTGCACCCCTGTGTGTAGATACAGGTGCTGATACCAAGCGTTAGTCATCTATTTTCGTGCGGAGGCGGAGTTGGGGACATAGAAGTAGCTGTTCAGCGTCCGCAGGATCCGCAACATCTCTGTTTTCCATTTCTTATTTTTGCACCTAGTTCTTCGTTCCGAGGTTTTGTATTATAATAGTAGACTTTTTGGTATATTCCTTAGATGCTCATGACATGTTGACTCCGGGTCGTGGGAATGGTTTTAGACTGTTTAACTATTTGTTTCGCTTAATAGATTCAGAAATTTAATTACGTTTATGAAATGTTGAAAAGGAAGTTGGGATTTTGGAAAGAAACTGTAAATATGTGATTGTTGGCTAGCCTAGTTCCACGATAGGTGCCATCATGGCCGGTTAGGGTTTGGGGTCGTGACAAGTTGGTGTTAGAGCCTAGGTTACATAGGACTCAACGGTCATGAGCAGGTTTAGTAGAGTCTTGCGGATCGGTACGGAGACGTCTGTACTTATCTTCGAGAGGCTGCGGAACCCTTAGGAACAATCTCATTTTTCTTGAATTCTGTCGTGCCATTTTGTTGATTCTAGAAATCTAAACTTTTGTTGTTTTATTCTCTCACAGATGGTGAGGACTCGCGCTACCGATCAGGGTGATCAGCCACCAGCTAGACCGGCGAGAGGTCGAGACCGTGGTAGAGGTAGGGGGCCAGCCCGTGCAGCATCTAGGGCAGTGCCAGTTGATCCCCCTACTGTTCAGGATCATATTCCTACCGCAGGATCTCCAGCGGGATAAGCTCAGGCACCGACAATGCCTATTGTTATTCCGGGTCTTCAAGAGACCTTGGCTCAGATCTTGACTGTGTGTACCACCCTTGCTCAGGTAGTTGCCGCTACTTCTCAGGCCGGGGGAGGCAGTCAGATTCCAGTTGTCCGGACACCAGAGCTGGTTACTCAGGGCCATCAGACACCGGGGGCGGTCCCAGCCCAGCCGGTTTCTCCAGTTCGGGACTTCGTGGTTCCATCTATGCCAGAGGGCGAGCAGCGTATACTGGAGAGGTTTAGTAGACTTCAGCCGCCGACATTCAGTGGTGCCGAGGGCGAGGATGCCAAGGGTTTTCTGGATAAGTGTCAGAGGATGCTACGTACTGCTGGGATTTTGGAGACCAGTGGGGTCTCATTTGCTACTTTTCAGTTTTGTGGTGATGCTTTCACTTGGTGAGAGTCTTTTGAGAGGTGTAGGCCTGTTGGTTCAGCACCCCTCACCTTGCAGCAGTTCTCCACTATCTTCTTGGAGAAGTATGTACCCCAGTGTCACAGGGAGGAGGAGCACAGGCATTTTAAGCAGCTGCGTCAGATGGAGCTATCAGTGATGCAGTATGAGATGCGGTTTTCCGAGTTGGCTCATCATGCCACCGAGTTGGTCCTTAGTGATAGGGAGAGGATTAGGAGGTTCGTGGATGGCCTCACTTATGAGCTCCGCCTTTTTATGACTCGGGAGAGAGTATCAGATACTACATTCGAGTAGGTTGTTGATATTTCTCAGGATATTGAGTTGGTTCGCCGCCAGGAGCGGGAGGAAATGGAGGCCAAGAGGCCTCGTGGATCGGGTGGTTCTAGTGGTGGTCCTTCCAGGGGCAGTTTCAGCATGGTAGAGGTCGTTCATTCAGGCCTCCTCAGTCAGTCCGAACAACCTATAGTAGTGCATTTTCAGGGCATGGTTCCCGTGGTTCTCAGCCAGGACATTCTTCATTTGGTGTCCTCCCAGCTCAGAGTGCAACTCGAGCACCACTAGTTCAGAGTTCCTCTATGCATGATTCTTCTAGTGGCCATTCTGGTGCCAGAGGTTTCTATTAGTCCTCGTCTCCAACTCTAGGGAGTTTCTTTGAGTGCGGCGAGTTTGGGCACATGTGGAGGCAGTGTCCACGTCGTCCTGGTGGTTCTTCTCAGTAGAGGGGCCAGCCCTTGACTTAAGCTCCAATTACTTCACCACCCACCTAGACAGCCAAGGGTGGTAGTTAGTCAGCTAAAGGCCGCCCTAGAGGGGGAGGTCGAGCAGGTGGAGGTCAGGCCCGTATGTATGCATTTCCAGCCAGGCCAGATGCTATAGCCTCCGATGCAGTGATCGCAGATATTGTCTCAGTCTGTCGCCGAGATGCTTTGGATTTATTTGACCCTGGTTCTACATATTCCTATGTTTCATCATATTTTGCCCATTTTCTGGATATGCCCCGTGAGTCTTTAGTTACGTCTGTTCATGTGTCGACTCCGGTGGGCGATACTATTGTTGTGGACTGTGTGTATCGATCGTGTGTGATATCTATTCGGGGTCTGGAGACCTGAGTGGACCTACTGTTACTCAGCATGGTCGATTTTGATGTGATATTGGGCATGGATTGGTTATCTCTGTGTCATGTTGTTCTTGACTGTCACGCTAAGACCGTGACCTTAGCTATGCTAGGATGTCCGAGGGTTGAGTGAAGAGGTTCTTCTGAGTATATGCCTAGCAGGGTGATTTCCTACCTGAAGGATCAGCGCATGGTTAAGAAGGGGTGTTTATCGTATCTGGCTTTTGTGGGGGATGTCAGTGGTGAGACTCCCGTTATTGATTCGGTTCCTGTGGTCCGTGACTATCCGGACATGTTTCCTGCAGACCTGCCAGGTATGCCACCTGACAGGGACATTGACTTTGGTATTGACATGGTGCCAAGCACTCAGCCTATTTCTATTCCACCTTATCGTATGGCACCGACGGAGCTAAAGGAATTAAAGGAGCAGCTTCAGGAACTCCTAGATAAGGGGTTCGTTCGCCCTAGTGTGTCACCTTGGGGTGCACAAATGTTGTTTGTAAAGAAGAAGGATGGTTCTATGCATATGTGTATTGATTATCGGCACCTGAAGAGGGTTACGGTGAAGAACCGGTATCCCTTACCTCGTATAGATGACTTTTTTGATCAGTTGCAGGGTGCCAGGGTATTTTCCAATATTGACTTGCGTTCCGACAATCATCAGTTGAAGATTCGAAGGCCAGACATTCCAAAGACTGCTTTCAGGACTAGATATGGTCATTATGAGTTTCTGGTTATGTCTTTCCGGCTGACCAATGCCCCAGCAGCCTTTATGTACTTGATGCACAGTGTATTCCGGCCTTATCTGGATTCTTTCATCATCGTGTTTATTGACGATATCTTGGTGTATTCCCGATCTCGGGAGGATCATGAGCAGCATTTGAGAGTTGTGCTTTAGACCTTGAGGGAGAAGAGATTGTATGCAAAAATTTTGAAGTTTTGAGTTCTGGCTTGATTCAGTAGCGTTCTTGGGGCACGTGGTGTCCACTGAGGGTACTTAGGTTGACCCAAAGAAGATAGAGGCAGTACAGAGCTGTCCTAGACCGTCATCAGCTATCAAGATTCGCAGTTTCCTTGGTTTAGCAGGGTACTATCTCCGTTTTATAGAGGGATTTTCATCTGTTGCAGCACCTATGACCAGACTGACCCAAAAGGGTGCTCAGTTCAGGTGGACTGAGGAGTGTGAGGAGAGATTTAAAAATATCAAGTCAGCTTTGACTACAGCTCCGGTGTTGGTTTTGCTTACGGGTTCAGGTTCTTATACAGTTCACTGTGATGCCTCGAGAGTAGACCTTGGAGCAGTTTTGATGCAGGATGGTAGGGTGATTGCCTACGCGTCCAGATATTTGAAGGTGCACGAGAAGAATTATCCAGTGCACGATCTTGAGCTAGCAGCTATTGTCCACACCTTGAAGATTTGGCGTCATTATTTGTATGGGGTGCATTGTGAGATTTTCACTGATCACTGTAGTTTGCAGCATCTGCTTAAGCAGGAGGATCTAAATTTGCATCAGAGGAGGTGGTTGGAGCTTCTCAAGGATTATGACCTCACTATTTTATATCATCCGGGGAAGGCCAATGTAGTGGCCGATGCCCTGAGTCGCAGAGCGGAGAGTTTGGGGAGTCTAGCCTACCTTTCAGTAGCAGAGCGTCCATTAGCACTTGATGTTCAGGCTTTAGCGGGTCAGTTGGTGAGATTGGATCTATCAGAGCCCCCGCGGGTATTGGCTTGTGTAGCCTCCAGGTCTTCTCTTTATAATCATATTAGAGCACGTCAGTATAATGATCCACACTTGCTCGTTCTTCAGGACAGGGTCTGTCGAGGTGATGCCAGGGATGTGGTTATCGGTGATGATGGGGTCATGAGGATGCAAGGGAGGATTTTCGTGCCCAATGTGGATGGACTTCGAGATTTGATTCTAATTGAGGCCCATAGTCCGCAGTATTCCATCCATCCGGGTGCCGCAAAGATGTATCAGGATCTGAGACAACATTATTGGTGGAGGCGGATGGAGAGGGAGATTGTTGAGTTCGTGGCTCCATGTCTCAACTGTCAGCAGGTCAAGTATGAGCACCAGAGACCGGGTGGATTGCTTCAGAGATTAGATATTCCGGAGTGGAAGTGGGAGCGGATCACCATGGACTTCGTAATTGTGATTCCACGGACTTCGAGGAGGTTTGATGCTATATGGGTTATTGTTGATCGGCTGACCAAGTCCGCTTACTTCACTCCTGTTGGTACTACTTATTCTTCGGAGTGGTTAGCTGAGATTTACATCAGGGAGATTGTCCGATTGCATGGGGTTCCATTTTCTATCATTTTAGACAGAGGTACTCAGTTCACATCTCAGTTTTGGAGGGCCGTGCAGAGGGATTTAGGTACTCAGGTCGAGTTAAGCAAAACGTTTCATCCTCAGACCGACGGGCAGTCGGAGCGTACTATTCAGATTCTAGAGGATATGTTGCGTGCATGTGTCATTGATTTTGGGGGTTCATGGGACCAGTTTCTACCACTCGCGGAGTTCGCATATAATAATAGTTATCAGTCGAGTATCCAGATGGATCCGTATGAGGATTTATATGGTAGGAGGTGCAGATATCTAGTTGATTGGTTCGAGCCGGGCGAGGCTAGGCTATTGGGCACAGACTTGGTTCAGGATGCATTGGGTATGGTGAAGTTGATTCAGGAGCAGCTTCGCATGGCGCAGTTTAGGAAGAAGAGTTATGCGGACCGGAAGGTCCAAGATGTGTCTTTCATGGTTAGGGAGAAGGTGTTGCTGAAGGTGTCACCCATGAAGGGTGTTATGAGGTTCGGGAAGAGGGGAAAGCTGATTCCCCGGTTCATTGGGCCATTTGAGGTGCTTCAGAGGATTGGGGAGGTGGCTTATAGACTTGCCTTGCCTCCCAGCTTATCGAGTATTCATCCAATGTTCCATGTTTCGATTCTCCGGAAGTATGTTGGCGACCCGTCTCATGTTTTGGACTTTAGCACGGTTCAGCTCGAGGGTGATATGAAATATGAGGTAGAGCTAGTGGCTATTTTGGGACGTCAGATCAGAAAGCTGAGGTCTATGGATATAGCTTCAGTGAAGGTTCAGTGG
This sequence comes from Nicotiana paniculata, assembly GCA_005239505.1. Lineage (NCBI taxonomy): Eukaryota > Viridiplantae > Streptophyta > Magnoliopsida > Solanales > Solanaceae > Nicotiana > Nicotiana paniculata. The sequence goes on from MDKI01265904.1 coordinate 20,454, forward strand.
AGAGGATAGCTGGTGGAGGATGCCACCTGGGAGACCGAGCGGGAGATGAGGAGCAGATATCCTAACTTATTTGAGACTCCAGGTATGTTTCTAGACCCGTTCGAGGACGAACGTTTGTTTAAGAGATGGAGGATGTAACGACCCGGCCGGTCGTTTCGTGAAATTAGCCATGTTTCCCCCTATTTCTGCTTTATCATATGTTTCTTAGCCTATCTATGTCGTGTTGGGTCGGTTGGTTGGGGTTCAAAGTGGTTGTGGTGAGAACTGAAACACTTAGTCTCTTAAATTGGCTTAATAATTGGAAAAGTCAACTGGGAGTTGACTTATTGGTAAATGACCTCGGAGTGTGGATTTTATGGCTCGGATAGCTTCGTTAGGTTATTTGGGACTTAGGAGTGTGTTCGGAATGAAGTTTTGATGTCCGGTGTAGAATTAGGCTTGAATTGGCGGAAGTTAGTTTTTGGTGATTTCCGGTCAGCAGCGGAAAATAGGCTGTCGGGGTTGGAATGGAATTCCGGAAGTTGGAGCAGGTTCGTAATGTCATTTTGGATATGTGCTCAACTTTTTAGGTCAATCGGATGTGTTTTGGATGGTTTCCGCATCCTTGGTGAAATTTAGAAGTTTCAAAGTTCATAGGCTTGAATTTGATGTGATTTTGGTGTTTTTGCGTTATTTTTGGTGTTTTGGAGGCTCGACTAAGTTCGAATGAGGTTATGGCATGTGTTGGTATGTTGGTTGGGGCCCCGAGGGGCTCGGGATTGATTTCGGATGGTTAACGGAGGTTTGGACTTAGGAAAATGCAGCAAAGTTGTTGCTGGTGTCATTTTACTAGTGTGGTCGCACCTGCGGATGGGGAGTCGTAGGTGCGATGGTCGCAGGTGTGAAGGTCCTTGCGCAGGTGCGAAAAGCGGTCAGACTGGAGGAAGTCGCAGGTGCGAGGCTTGGGCCGCACCTGCGAAGCCGCAGGTGCGGGTGAATCACACGCGAACGAGAATTGGACTTTTAGTGGAATTGCGCAGGTGCACACCTGGGACCGCAAGTGCAAAATATTGTACACAGGTGTAGATTAACTAGACAGACAGTATAAATAGGTGGCTCCGCGAAATTTTGGCATTTCTTTCATTTTTCATGCAGGTTGAGCTAGTTTGGGAGCAAATTGAAGGAGGAATGCGAGAGTCTTCAGTGGAGGTAAGTTTCCCGGACTATAAACTCGATTATATGTTATTTTGTGACGGATTAGGCTTAGAATTTGTGGATTAATGGCATGAATTGGGGTTTTAGGGCTTGGGAAAAAATTGAGACTTGTAACTAAGAAATTAGGGAGTTGTTTGTGGTCGGATTTTGATACATTTTATATGTGTAGACTCGGGAAGGGATAAGGATTCTTGTGACGTGATTTTTATCGAATTCTGAGACGTGGACCCGGGGCTCGGGTTTGGCCAATTTCGTGAATTGTGCTTAAACTTGATAGCTTTCGATTGGGTTTTGTTCCTTTAGCGTATATTGATAATGTTAATATGGTTTTGGTTAGATTCGGAGCAATCGGGAGCCGATTTGAGGAGCAAAAGCATCACGAATTAGTATTGTGGCTCGGTAGAGGTAAGTAACGACTATAAATCTTGTCCTGAGGCTATGAAACCCCGGACTTCATATTTCTCACTATTTTTAGAACGGCGCACATGTCGGATGATGAGTATGTGGCGCGCACTGATTTTTGGATTGGACTTGGTCCTTTCCGCAACAACTATTGAGTTGTGTATTTTTACTCTAAATTATATGTTACGTTGTGTTCTAAAACTATTGATATATTTGGGCTATAAGCCATGTTTGGGGCCTCATGCCGACTTGTTTAGACCTCTTGGGGGATTTTTACTGCTATTTCCTCACTGTTGATTTATGATTTACACTCGGTCATGTTATGTTTAACTGATTTCGAAACTCAGCCTTATTTACACTGTTTGAAATATAAAATGATGCTTTTGGATCGAGTACCCCGTTTTACTGATACGCCCGAGGGGCTTTTGAGAGTTTCTGACTGAGTGAGGCCGAGGGCCTGATTGTGAGGATATGATACGCCACGAGGTGGCTTGATATTAGCACTTGGGCTGAAGGAGCCCCTCCGGAGTCTGTACATACCCCCAATGAGCGCAAGTACCTACTGAGTGCGAGTGCTGAGTACCGGGTGCCGAGTGACGAGTGATTGGGAGGCATGAGTGACAGTGAGGTTGCCCGAGGGGCTGATACTGAGTGATTGTGAGGTATGCTGAGTGATGTTCTGCCCGAGGGGCGATTTATGATTCATGTTTTGGCCCGAGGGGCTACTTATGATTTATTTCATTTTACATTAAATCCTTCGGGTATTCTTTATTGGAAAAACACATTTTTCAAAGGATTTTACTGAAATTGGATTTTAAGGCATGTTGATTTCATATATATATGTATATACTGTTGGAAAGAAAGGTTATGTTTATTATGAACTGATGATTTGATTTTATGTGTTTCTTACTTCTTAGACCTGATTTATTTCCATTACAACTGAGTTGCCGTACTCACATTACTCCCTTCACCCCTGTGTGCAGATACAAGTGCTGATACCGAGCGTTAGTCATCTATTTCCATGCGGAGCCGGAGTTCGGGACATAGAGGTAGTTGTTTAGCGTCCACAACATCTCTGTTTTCCCTTTCTTATTTTTGCACCTAGTTCTTCGTTCCGAGGTTTTGTATTATAATAGTAGACTTTTTGGTATATTTCTTAGATGCTCATGACATGTTGACTCCGGGTCGTGGGAATGGTTTTAGACTGTTTAACTGTTTGTTTCGCTTAATAGATTCAGTAATTTATTTACGTTTATGAAATGTTGAAAATGAGTTGGGATTTTGGAAAGAAACTGTAAATATGTGATTGTTGGCTAGCCTAGTTCCACGATAGGCGCCATCACGGCCGGTTAGGTTTTGGGGTCGTGACAGTATATTTACAGGAAACTGGAGAAGGAGATTGGAGAGATAAGGTCGGTGCCCATGTCCTTGCAGCTGGCCGACAAAACAACCATAACACCCGAGGGGATATTAGAAGATGTTTTGGTGCGAGTAGATAAGTTTGTATTTCCTGTAGATTCCATAGTGGTGAATATGGAGGAGAAAAAGGAGGTCCCCTTCATTATAGGAAGACCATTTTTAGCAACGGGTAGAGCTATACTGGATATACATGATAGAAAATACATGCTTAGAGTGGGTGAGGATACTGTGATGTTTGAGATGAATGTAGCAACTGGAGTGAAAAAATGAGAAGCCAATTGCAAGTGCTGAGTGGAAGGTGAAGAGTTCAAAAGAGAAGGCTCCAATGATTGAGAAAGATAAGTGTGGGGTGTACCCCAAGAAGTCTGAGAAGAAGTTGTCTGCATGGATGCGTGCACTAGTTCGAGCGCGTGGAATGGATCCCGACTGCGATTCAAACCCCGACTAGAGATTTAGGGAAGTTTCCTCTACCTTATGCTTTTTAATTGTGTGTCATGGGGACATACCACAACTTAAAGTGTGGGGTGGGGGATAATTGTATGTTGTATGTATATTAGTCTTAGTTTTTGCTTTAGTTAGCTTGATTGTTTTTGCTTTTGTTAGTTTGAGTAGTAGAAAAAATTGAAAAAGAAACATAAAAATTTTAAAATTTTCGATTTTTCCCGACGAAAGATATCATTCGACAAGTTTTTCGAGGGATTTAAGTCGAAATAAAAAAGATAAAAAGATATTCTTTTGTAGGTAGTGTAATAATTTCCCCTTGGTTTTTCTTTGTGTTGTGGTTCTTTTTCAAGGGTTTTGTTTGAAATGGGTGTAGTTAGTTTTTATTTTTGTTAGGTGTAGGAAACCTTGTGCTATGATTTGAATTGAAAGCAATGCCTCTTGATTTTGTTATGCCTTGAGAATAGTAAGTGATTTAGTTGTGGCACTTAAGCTCAGTTTTTGACTCTTGGATAAGTGCCTTAATTTGTATGATCTTAACTTTGCTTAAATACTTTCACTAGAGTGTTTTGATGAGGTCAATATGTGATGACCTGACCGGTCATTTTGAGCATTTGCACTTTGCTCGGTAGTTTGCGGGCATAAGTAGCTCCGTGTGATGTATTATGACTTATGCGAATCGTCGGTTTTAGGTTTTCAGGTTATTCAGATTCAGTTTGGAAGAATGAATTTCAATGTTGAAGCTTTAAGTTGAAAGAGTTGACCAAGTTTGACCTTTTGTGAATTTGACCCCGGAACGTAGTTTTGATGGTTCCGTTAGGTCCAGATGGTGATTTTGGATGTCCTAGGTGATTTTGGATATTCGGATTTGGCTATAATCTCATGTTTTAGTCGATTATTACATTCAAATTTACTGCACTTTCGTTGAGTTTGAGCTTTAATCGCTAGTGTTTTGCACTAATGGTGTATTTTATGCCTTGTAGGAGTGATTCCGAGCTATGTAGATGTTATGTAATGAATTCAAGTGATTTGGAGATTTGAAGTCAGAGAATCCCAAGGAATTAAGTCAGGATTGTGTTCGGGGATCAACGGATGATAGTGCAACGAAACAAAGAATCGAGCAGGCATATTGCGCTCTGTCTAGTAAAATATACATAATTTTCCGCTCAGAACCCTATTTGGGATCCACAATATATTTTTGGAAAGCTAATTCAAAGGGCTACACCTTACATGTTTTATGTTTCTTCAAATTTCCAACAAAACAAGGTGAAAATTTCACGGCCGAACACTAACCGCGCATTGACCGCGCATATGGGGCAGAAAGTGTGAAAAGTGCGCGGCCAAGTACGCGGTCACCCTTTTAGGTGCGCGGCCACACACGTCTTGTCTGGAAAAAGTGTCCTTTTTCATGTAGGAGAAGGTGTAATTATTTGGGTCCGACCCTACTTGGTATATATACATGGAAAAACGGTATTTTGAGGACTTTTGACACATCTAGGACCTAAGGAGGCTAGAGAGAAGGCGGAGAAGTCAAAGCACAAGGAATTCATCATTCAACCCTCACTCAAGACAAGGGTTTGGATCATTTAATGTTTTTCTTTATATTTTTGATGAATTACTCCATATCTATGGAGTAGTTCTCTTTAGGGATTGATGGATTTGGTGTTTTGATGATTGTTGTGCATATTAACTCTAGTTTTTATGTATTGAATTGTTTTGGGTGTTTTAATTATTGCATCTATATTCACATTTCATGTAATCGAGAGAGACGTAACTTGTGATGATTTTGCATCATCTTGTTGGTTGAATTCATTTATTCCTCTTAGTAATCAAAAGAGGCTAGTTGAATTATTGTTTAGACCTAGTTAGGAGGATAATCGAAAGAGGTTCTCCTAAAGACCAATCCACTATGAATTCATGCATATCTTCACTAAGCGTAAATTGGTTCATATTATGAGGTTGAGACTTAATCTAGAGAGGAGTTTCTACTAAACATTTGAACTAATAATTGAGTGAATTTGGGAGGCTCACTTGAACATTAGAAGTGAATTAACTAGAGTTAAATCTCTGACGCTTATCTTGCATCTATCCAATCAACCCCTATTTTCTCCCACTGATATCTCCTTTTCTTACTTTTGTTCAATTGTCATTAGTCAATTAGATCTAGAGTCTTAGTTAAGTTTAGTTCTTAATCATATATATCTCAATTGTTGATCATCCTGAATAGTAATTGAGCTATAAACTACGAAAATACTGTTTAACTCCAACCCCTGTGGATACGATATTTTCTATACTATATTCGACTAGCGATCCTAAGTTTATACACCGGTTTTGCGCTCGACAAATTTTGAAGCGCAACCCATAATTCTTTTTAACGTCTCCATATTACTATAGACGTTATACAGATCGTCCTCCAGTCCGCTAAGAATATAATTCTTGCACAAACAATCAGAATATTTCGATGCCTCAGTCACGAGAAAGCGTTCATTTTCTGGATTTTCGTCAGGAAGAACAAAAACATCTTCCTTAATAAACTTCTATAGACGTAAAGTCGTCAAGTAGAAGAACATCTTCATCTGCCACCGCTTGCAATCAATCCCGAAAAAATTTTCGGGCTTTTCTGCCGGTGTTGTTCGGCTTGTCGATGCATTGGCAGACACCATAGGAACATGCCGATTTCTGTTCTCATTCGTCATTTCTGTAAAAAGAATGACACAAACAAATATTTAATATCCAGAGAAGTTTTTATATCTTCAAACCGAATAAAACTGGAGTAGAAAATCATGTAAATTTAATCTCCAATGGAGTAGAAAATCACCAGGATTTTTATCTCCAAATAACAGATAATAAACTGAAACACAATATACGTTAAAGTAGACAATTGGAGTAGAAAACTACGGAGGCTTTAATCTCCAAAACGGGAGTAGAAAACCAAATAGGTTTTAGTCTCCAAAACAATATAAAAAATACAAATATAGAATATAATTTAAGTTCCTTAAGATTGTTAATATACTATATTTAAAAAGTAATTCTAGAAATAAAATAAAGTAAAAACAGAAATGTAGAAAAAACAGAATTTATGTCGAGCCCACTGAATTCACAGTGTTTCCTTAAGGAACTTAATCTCTTCCTAGTACCCTAGGTTGTGGATTATTTCCTCCCAGAATAAAACGGATTACACACTGGTGTAGTGGTACTTCAAACCCAAGTGTTTCAGCGAACACAATGATCGGTAGCAAATCACACTTACTATTGCTTTCTTTGTAGCTAAAATAATGCATAAGAAAGAATAAGATTTCAGAATTTTGTAAGGAAAAACTGAGAGAATGACCTGCTATTTATAGCCAATAGGTTATGTTTAACTGAAGATGTGCAACTCTTCAAGATGAAGGTACAACTCTTCAAGATGACCGTTCACATAAACGGCTATTACGTAAATAGCTATTTATGCAAAATAAAATCGGAGGGAAACTTGAAACTACCATTACAAAATGGTCAATTTGGATTAAGAATTAATATCTAACAAATAAATTTGGTCCAAAAAAATAGTCAATCGATCGGATCACTTGACCAAATACGAATTCGAATCCGAAGCCGAGCCGAGCGAGCGACGACAGCAGCGTGAGGCTTGCCTTCTTCTCAACTCTTTAAGAGCTACAAGAAGCGTAATCATATATATACACACCCAACAAATGAGATTTCTGTAATGACCCGATCGCTCATTTTGAGCTCTAGCACGTCAATCGGTAGGTTAAGGCCTTGCGTAGCTTCACTTAATGTTTTATGACTTGTACGCGTAGACGGAATCGAATTTCGGGAGGTTCAGAGTTGATTCGCATGGAAAATTCTAATTTCGGAAGCTTTAAGTTGGGAGAATTGACTAAGGTTTGCCTTTTATTTAAATGACCTCAGAATCGAGATTTGAAGGTTCCAATAGGTTCAAATGATGATTTCGGATTTGAGCGTGTGTTCGGGTGGACCGGGAGCATTTCGCTGCTTGTTATGGAAAGTTTGCATTTTGAAGGTTTTAGAATTTCATAAGTTTTGTTGAGAAATTTCAATAATTTTTGCAATTCGGGCACGTGGGCCCGAGGGTTGACTTTATTGACTTTTCGAGCGGAGTTGGGAGTTGTTATAAATTGATCTATTATGAGTATTAGATTATATTTTTATTGGATTGCACATTGTTTGACTAGTTTTGGAGCGACAAGCATCCATTTGAGGTGTTAGAGTGGCTTTGGAGCCGGTTATGGAACTTCGGAGCGAGGTAAGTCTCATGTCTAACCTAATGAGGGGGAAACTACCTCCTAGGTGATGTAATTGTTATGTGCTACTAGTTGTGGGTGCTACGTATGTACGAGGTAACGAGAGTCCGTACGTGGCTAAATCATGTTTATGTTAGGGTAGACTTAGGACTTTACCATGTAATATTTAAATTATTTGAACTCATTCTGCTAGCTTAATCAATTGAAATTATAATTGAACTTGATTTAGAAATTATATACATATTAGGCCGAGACTTATCACTTTGAGTTGTTGGCAAGTTATTTGAGAATCGGTAAAGGTTATACTCACTTTGTGTTCATATACTGTATCGTAAGCACGTGACTCGTAATTCAAAAATTCCTTTCCTTTCTTGTGGAGCGGGCCAAACGCCTCGGCATCATCATGTACCACACTCTTATGGGAGCGGGTCGTTCGCCTTGGTAGTATAATAGTTGCATCTATGGTTCACGCCATTCGACCCTCGGCAGTACACATATTATGATTGGATCGGTCCATTCACCACGACATTTCTATAAAACACTCTTATGGACCGATTTGTTCACCTCGGCAGCATCGTGCGCAATATTTGATAAGAAATCAGCGTATTCGTGTGTTCTTTTTTCCTGATTTGAGTTGTGACAACCTATCTGGTGAGGTCCATTTTATATATACTTTGGTTGAGGAGGTAACTGTCAATTGAGAGATTGAGTTTACCATACAGAGGAGGATTGTACCTCGTATTTATATTGGTTTATACCGTTTATTTACTCTTCCTTATACTTGTTTACTTCTTACTATACATGATTTATTGGACCACTAGTAAGTATCGATGCCGACCCTTCGTCACTACTTCTCCGGGATTAGGAAAGATACTTATTGGGTATGCGTTGATTCACTTACTCATACTACACTTCTGCACTTATCGTGCAGGTTTACATTTTTGGTGTTCTCTTGAGCGCAAAGGCGCATCTATTGCGGGGACTTTATGGTGAGCTGCATTCTATATTATGATCTGCAACATACAGAGTCTTCATCAGCATTATTTATATTCTCATGTCGAACTTTTATTCCAGACAGACGTTGTATTTTATTATATTTTCTAGTTGATGCTCATGCACTTGTGACACCGGGTTTTGGGGATCCCTATTGGATGTTTAGTATGGTAGTTCACGTAATTATTATCATTTCACCCTGGAATCTTTATATTATACTATTTCATTAATGGTAATTATGATTTTAAGTAATAAAAATGAGTAATTAAGTTGATCAATCATCATTGGCTTGCCTGACGGTGGCGTTACGCGCCATCACGACCTATAGTTGATTTTCGATTGTGACAGCTTGGTATCAGAGCTCTAGGTTCACTTGGGTCTCACGAGTCATGAGTAGGTCTAGTAGAGTCTTGCGAATCGGTACAGAGACGTCTGTACTTATCGCGAGGCTACAAGCCTGTTAAGAGCACTTCCTTTCTTGATTCATTATCGTGCGATTTGATTCCATTCAAGCTTATGCCTTCATTTCCTTCCTACTCAATATTATGTGACGTGGAGCGCTTGTTATCAATTGGGCATCGAGGAGTTGTAGTGGTACTGCACACATGGTGCAAGATGTTTTTCTTTGCGTATTCGGACAGGTATTTATCGTTGCCTTGTGGAAGGGTGTTCTGTCATTTCAGCCCAGCACCAGTATTTCCTATGGTTTCGAGGCTATGCACAAATTATTATGATTTTCATGCCAGGTGAAATGGTAGGGTGCTTGTTCATGTGTCGAGGCAGTGAATGACTCGAAATGAGGATTTTTATATGCATGGTTTAAAGGTTCGACATTTAATTCCAACGGAGGAAAGGCAATTAGACTATGGATGTTCAGGCTCTAGTTGATGGATTAATGAGACATGATATTTCTGAGCGTGGCGGAATTCTCATTTGTGGTGTGGTGTCATCGTCCTTGTTGGAGTGCATTAAGGCCTAATGTTAGGGCCTCCTTTGATTTTCCTTCGTGGCAGGTGTTGTAGAACGATGCCTAAGAAGCGATTATTAGATATGGTGGTGTATGTTGGCTTTAGAGTCGAATCGGTTCTTCTAATGTTGATGACTTGAGGTAAATGATCTTTGAGGAGGCTTAGAGTTGGTAGCAATTTATTAGTTCAGGTGCTACAGAGAAGGATTTTGATTTGAGGCAGCATTTGGGCAGTGAAGGATGAGGAAGGACATGGTGGAAGGTGTCTCGCGGTGGTTGAATTGCTAGCAGGTCAACTATGAAAATCAGAGGTCAAGAAGTTTCTTAAAGGAGATGTCTTAACCGAAGTGGGAGTTGCAAAGTAGCATATGTATTCTGTGGTAGGATAGCCATGTGCCTTGAGAAAAGTGTAGAGCTATTTGGGAATCATGGTGGATAGTGACTAGGTCCACGGATTCTATTTGGGATGTTGGCTACTGTACTGAGAAGGTTGAATATGACGGAAATGTGTTTGCTTGGAATGAAGAGGGGTGTAAAAGCTTGATTTTCATTATGGGATACGATGTGACTTTGAGTTTCGAAATGTATTGTCGGACTTTCAGTTTATCTCAATGGGGATGAACAAACTTTTATAGTTGGTGGGAGAGCATAGGCTCAGGAGGGTTTACTGATTTCATGGTAGTTGTACCCAGTGCACCGTTGTTGGAATATGTCGGTATGGAATTCCATGGGTGAGCTATCTCTTGTGAGAAAGTTAGCAGTTGCATGATGTTGATGAATATTCTACAAAGAGTTCTACTTAATACCCAGCAGAAGGTCGAATATGCGATTGTGGCTGATAATTCAGAATGTTCATGAAATTTTAACAAGATATTACAAGAAAATTGTCACGACCCCAAATCCACTAGTCGTGATAGCACCTAACCCAACCCTCTAGGAAAGCCAACTAATAACTATCCATTTCAAATAATATTAACAAGACAATAAAGTAAAGAAATTATCTGAATCTTATACATTTCCCAAGGACTGGTAGTACAAATCATGAGTTTCTAAAAATTGAGTTTACAAAGCTGAAATGAAATAAATACATAGTCTGTTTGAAAAGTACATAAACAGAGTTTTATAGATCTAAGGCTACCATGAACAAGAGGCAGCTACAACCGGGATGCTGGTACATCTTCAATCTATCTCTCATCGAACATAGCAACATCAGTAGCCAACATCTGCACGCAAGGTGCAGAATTGCAGTATGAGTACAACCGACCACATGTACTCAGTAAGTAACAAACCTAACCTTAGGTTGAAAGTATTGACGAGCCAACACAAAGGTCGGGTTCAATACCATTTTCCACAATATTTCATAACAACACAGTACAAGTAATAAAAGAGGTATCTTAGAAATAAAATGCTCAACTCATTCACAGTTCCAGAAAATAGTCATGCTTTTCAAGTATCTTAGTGAAAACCCAAATCTTTTACCGAAAATGCCAAAAGATACGAGTAAATTTGAAAACTGTGATTTTTTCCCCAAAAATGCGTTCAACAATAAGTAAGATGTTTCATTTTTAGATAGCATGAGGAAAGTACGTCTATATGCCTACTTGTCAAGATACAGGTAAAATCATAAATGTCCCAAAAACTGGGTAGCTGAAGGAAATGCATCTCTATGCATGTATCTCAAGTACCGCATGACAAATGCAATTGATGTTTTACACTTTAATACCACACGGGGGGGGGGGGGGGGGGGGGGGGGGTATTTGTGTGGTGACCAATTTTTAGTGTGCACAGATTATAGAAGGACCTGGTCCTTATATGTGTTCCTTATACTACTGTTGCGAAACAATAAGTGCAAAAATTAAAAAACACAAGGATTTTTGCGCGGAAAACACCCGGCTCAAAAGGTGAAAAAACCACGACCTACTACCCAGTAGGATTTTCTCCAAACACTTCACTACAACTCTGAGCCGACAACAAAGTTTACAAACACTTGCAAACCTAAGGATTAACTCTAACCCTTATAGCAACCAGCCACAAGCTGTTGCGACTGCTTCAAGTTAACTCTAACTTGAACAACTCAAGTTTACAACCCCTTGCAAACCTAAGGATTACTCCAACCCTTATAGAAACACGTCACAGGCTGTTGCAACTACGTCAAGTTAACTCTAACTTGAATAATACAACTCAGGTACCTAGTATAATTTTCTTCTATGAAAACTGAAAGGTACAACACAAAACGCCTACTACACTTTGAACTGGAAATAAAGAAAGACACATAAAACTCTTTATGGAGCTGGTTCTTCAATCTGGTTTATGTAGCTTCAGGATCGCACTCTTAAAACTCACATGAATTGCTCACAAAATGCCTAGCTATTTTGCTCTCAATTCTTACTTAACTTTAGTATGTGTGCATCACCTGTAAAAGAGAAGACAACTGATATATATAGAGTTATAGCCTGTTTGGCCAAGCTTATTTTTGAGCCAAAAGTGCTTCTTTTTTTTTTGCCAAAAGTACTTTTGGCCAAAAATTGAGGTGTTTGGCCAAGCTTTTGGAAGAAAAAAAAGTGCTTTTGAGGAGAAGCAGAAGTAGTTTTTGAGAAGCAGAAAAAAGTAGCTTCTTTCCAAAAGCACTTTTCTGATAAGCACTTTTGAGAAAAAATACACTTAGAAGCAGTTTTCAAAAGTTTGGCCAAACAGTAATTATTGTTCAAAAGTGCTTTTCAAATTAATTATCCAAAGACAAACTGCTTCTCACCAAAAGCACTTTTTTTAAAAGTACTTTTGAGAAAAGCACTTCTCAAAATAAGCTGATTTTAGAAGCTTGACCAAACAGGCTATTAGTAAATAAAGATTAACTAGAAGTATAATGCTTTACTCTTCCTTGGTGGAAGAGTCCTAGTCAACTTTAAATTCTAACTCTTCCCTTATCATGGATAGAGTTCTCTTCAAGTAAGGAGTCTTTCTCCTTATCAAATATGCAACCTTTTTTAGGGAATATCAGATATAACCATTTATACTTATCCCTTTTCGTGTGCAAGCCTTTTTCTTGATTCTTCCCACCACCTGTGTACACTGTCCATGGACTTGGTTCATGCATGTGTTCCTTTGTCAATCATAAAAAAAAACTCACTCGGGCCAACAAATTCCCCTTTTTGATGATGACAAACTTCGTGTTTTTCATAAGCATGAAATATGTTTCAACTCAGCTCAACATCAACACACAGTTAGAACACTTTCCATTTTAAAGACACAAATAGTCAAGGACCAGGTTCATTAGGTTATAAATATCACAATCCTAAGCAAAAGCACACCTTATCTTCCCCCTTTTGGCATCATCAAAAAGTCGCATAAAAGTTAAGTAACCATATTTTAACAAATATCACTCATGGCCACTAGGGCTACTTCAAATGCAATCATGGATTCAATTTTCTCTTTTTCAATCTAAGGATATTAGCCATCTAAGAAATATCAACAAACATTTAGAGAAAAATCAGTGAATTTTATTGATTTATAAGATCCTACCACATGGCATAATAAGAAATAAAACCATAGAACCATGAGCTAAAAATAGAGAAATCTCACTCGGATCACTGGTTACAACTGGGATAGTAAGGATTAAGGACTAGGAAGGACCAAGTTCTTAGTTCTTGGCCATTCTTCTTTGTTTATTTTTCAAGTCCCACTTGAGATAATCTCTCTCAGTCTCTACTTCAGCCAACCTAGTCTATAATCGTTCAAACTTCCACTATTTGAGCCTTTTTGCTCTTTTTGGTAGACGTGGTTGTTTTAGTCACAACTGAACCCTCTGCCACAACCTTTGTTTCTTGAGAAATCTTTCTCTTTTTGTACTAGGTATGGTTACTTCCACATCTTTATCTTCATCCTCATGAACCAGGTTCCTATCCTCAATCTGGACTACTCTACTTTGCTTACCAGTTTTTTTCTTTTCGAAACGACTTTCTTAGAACTCTCAGCGAAGGACTTTTTACATTGGCCTTACTTTGCTTCTTCTTCTTTTGATTATAACTATCTGACACCTTTTGCAGCAGATTGGGACTCTTGTCTATTTTAGCAAGAGAAGGAACTGGTGCATGAAACTGTTTCCTTAACCTAACCAGCCCATCTGCCGCACTTCTATCACCAGAAGCATCACCTATCTCCTGTGATTATATCATCATACTTTCCTTCATAGTATCCTCCTTATCACTAATTTCTTCACTCCATACCACCATTGCACTTGTCTCATCATGTAATCCATAACGAATTGGTGAATCAAATCCAGCCACTTATTCTTCCACCCTTCCCCTCGCATTAGCCTCAACACCCTCGCTCTTCTTTTATTTTTACTTTTTATTTTTTTTACCACCAATGTCTTCAGTAACAACATTTCCCTTTTCAATACCAGCCACACACCCAACTAGAACAAACCCATTCTCAAGATTTTCTACAATTTCAGAACCAAACTTAAAGGTGAGAAACGTAGAGGTTACTTGTTCAACTTCAAAAGAAACTGGTTCTTCCCCCTCAGTCGCAGACCAGATCATCAGAATTCTATGGTTCTTCTACTTGACTGACTTGTAGCATCTCACTCACTTTCGTTCTCTACTGGTCACTGTATTGCAAGCAATCATTTTGATATGCTTTTTTCTTGGGGGTTTGGGTGGTTGAAAGTGTGGGTGAAGGTTCTTTGGGTGGTGAGGAAGGGTTTTCAGAGTTTTTGGGATTGTCATGGGTGTTTACCATTTGATCAGTTCATAAACTTAAGAGAAATAGAGAGAGTTTTGAGGTTTAAGAGATTTTGATCTTACAAAAAAATTTGAGATAAGAGGGTAAGGTTAGATCAATTTAAAGATGAAAGGTTGAGTGTGTAACAACAAATTTTTGGAGGTTAGAAGTCTTTTCATTTTGGGGGTTTCAGTTTGAAGATGTGCCAGACTCTTCCCCAAATATTTCGGAAATTATGGTGCATAGGACTCTTGATGAAACTAGGTCGTTTGTAGCTAATTGGTTCAAAAGTAGTTTGGGATAACGTGGGACTCTTTTCAGTTCATGATCAATATGCAGTTATTTCAAATTATACGGAGTGTCGAATACATACCTTAGACATCAGTGAGACATTTTATGTGTAAGACTGGGTTTTTCAAGAAAATAAGGATAATATCATTAGACATCAGTGAGACATTTTAGCCATGTCACAAGAGTATATTAATAATAGTATGAGACAGAGAAATATCTAATATGATTATTTACAAAATTCACAAATTATCTAACCAATCATTGAGTTAGAAATGTTCCTCTTAGGTGATCTTAATCATCCCTAATTCTAACATGTTTCTTTCAAAGTGATCTCTACTTAGAAATTTTGTGACGATGTCAGCTATTTGCTTGTTAGTAGCACAAAATTCCATAGTGATAAAACCTTTTTCATAGTTGTCCCTCAAAAAGTGATGCCTAACATCTATGTGTTGAGTTCTCTTGTGATGAACCTGATTCTTGGTCATAATAATTGCACTAGTGTTATCAAAAAATATGGGGATACAACCAACATCAATTCCAAAGTACATTAATTGTTATTTGATCCACAACAATTGAGCACAACATGAGGCGGCAACAACATACTCCGCTTCAGCAGTAGGTAAGGCCAAATAATTTTGCTTTTTGGTGGCCCAAGTTACAAGACATGAGCCAAGAACGTGTGTCATACTAAGGTGATCTTTCTTTCCACAAGAAAATCTGCATTATCAACATCAACATATCCCACTAAGTTGAAATTACTACCTTTTGGATACCATAGACAAAGGTCAGGGGTTCCTTTTAGGTATCTCAAGATCCTCTTGACAGCAGTCAAGTGAGACTTCTTTGGATTTGCCTAAAATCTAGCACTAAGGACTACACTGAAAACAATGTTTGGTTTGCTAGAAATGTGATATAAAAAAGAACCAATCATTCCCCTATACAACTTCTGATCAATAGATGAACCAGGTTCATCTACATCCAATTTTGTGGTTGTTGCTATAGGGGTGTCAATTTCTTTGGATGTTCCTTCCCCATTTTGTCGTTGAGGAATATTTTCATGGAAAGGTTCCCTCGAGGTTTGAGGATCTATTCCTCTCTATTAAGTTCCCCCTGTCAGGTTGCCTGTGTGGAAAGAGCTGTTCCATCACATGTTCCTTCACGTGATGCAGCTTCATGCTGGACTGTGGTTTCATTTGAGTTACTTACTAGCCCTATTGCTTCATCATCATGTTCCTGCTTCCTAGAAAGAATGTTAGTTTCATCAAAAACCACATGTACACTCTTTTCTACACACATAGTTCTTTTGTTATAAATCTTATAAGCTTTACTATGTGAAGAATATCCAAAGAATACTCCCTCATCACTTTTGGGATCAAACTTACCTAGGGAGTTTTTACCATTATGTGCACAAAGCACTTGCATCCAAATGCCCTAAGATGGGATATTTTTGGCTTTATCCCTTTAAGTAACTCATAGGGAGTCTTCTCTACAAGAGGTCTAGTCATGCACCTATTTATGATGTAGCATGCAGTGTTCACAACTTTTGCCTAGAAACTATGGGCCAGTTTACTAGAAAGAAGCATAGTCCTAGCCATTTCTTCCAATGTTCTATTCTTTCTTTCAACTACACCCTTCTGTTGTAGAGTCCGAGGAGCTGAAAAATTATGATTTATGCCATGCTCATCACAAAATTCAGCGAATTTAGCATTTTCAAATTCAGTACCATGATCAGATCTAATTGTTGCAAGTTGATTACCTAGTTGTTTATGAGTTTTTCTATAAAAAGACGTGAACATGTCAAATGCTTCATCTTTAGATGTTAGAAATAGTGTCCAAGTAAACCTAGAATAATCATCAAAAAGCACCATCACATATCTTTTACCACATTTGCTTAATGTTCTCATTGGACCACAAAGATCCATATGGACCAGTTGAATCATCCTGGTGGTACTTACCATTTTCTTGCATTTAAAACAAGATCTTACCTGATTCCCCCTTGCAAAAGCCTCATAAACTTTATATTCCTTGAACTTGATGTTAAGAAGCCCTATCACCAGATCCGTGGAGAATAATTTGTTGAGTTGACTCAGATTGGCATGTCCAGTCTCTTGTGTCAAATGGGGGGATCATTATCCAACACACTTAAGAAAGTGAGTTCATTTTCTGAAAGTGTGGATAGATCTACAACATATATGTTATTTGTTGTTTTTCCCTGCCTTTTTGCAACCTCAATGATCTCACCCTTTGTTCCATTTCCAAAGGAGACATTACATCCTTTAAGGTCCTCAAGTGAAAGGAATTGGTTCTTGTTCCTGTCATATACTTTGAGCAGCCACTATCCATGTACCATATTTGGTTGCTCCCCTTCACTTGGACCTGCAAAGGAAATCAGGGGTTAGTCCTAGGAACCCAAACTAGTTTAGGTCCATTTCTATAGGCAAAAGGATAAATCAAGTTCATTTTAGCCCAACTTGGCAGCCTATTTTTCCCTAGAACAAAACTTGTGTTCTTTTGACTTGACTTTTCTTTTGCAGCGCATTCACTCTTATTGTGACCAGTGTTACCACAGCGTATGAAAATTTTATTCTCAGAGAATGTGAGGTACTTGCTTTTCGGATCCCACTTAGGTGCAGAGTTTCCAAAGCCAAGTTCCTTTCTGTTGCTACTTTGGTGTTCTTGTAGCCATGAAAGTGCATCAGAGGACCTGTTCCATTTACATGTTCTATCTAACTCATGCTAAACCTTAGTCAAGTCTCCTTCAGGTTTCTTACCAGTAATTCCCTTTTATAAAGATCATCTTTTACCTTTCCTAGATCCTTTTCTAGTGAGAGTTGTGTGTCACTAGCTATTTCTTTACCTGTTCCTAGCTTCAATTTCATATTTTCAGATCTAAGTTCTGAGACAGCTGTATCAAGTGCATGAACCTGGTTCTTTAAGGCAGTATTTTCCTTTTTAGTTTTACAAATATTTATTTTCAGGTTTTTGCATTTTTCTTTTAAAAATTTACAGTCTTTTGACAACTGTTCTTTTTCAGAACTTGTATTCTTAGATTCATCAATTAAAGTTAGCAACAATGCTGATAGTCTATTTTTAGAAAGGAATTTAATTTTATCCTTAAGGTCAAGAAAACTTATCTCAGATTCTTCATCAGGTTCATCTTTAGATTCTCGAATAAGAGCTCGTTCAGCATTATCATCAGTGTCCTCATCTAAACTATTTTTCCAAGTAGCAACCATTGCGTTGGATGACCTTCTGTTGTAGTTCTTCTTGTCATGAACGTGTTCCTTAATTCTGTTCCTTCTCTCAAGTTTCTTCTGTTTCCACTTGACTTCCCACATAGGACAGTTCTTGATCATATGGTTTTTTTACCACATTTGAAGCATCCATCAATCATATGCAAGTGATATCTTCTCGTCTCCTTCCACAAAGAATAGTAGTGATCATCGAATAGTGGTGGCCTAGTGGTTAATTGATCTTTACAGTTTTCAGGTAGTGCACTCATCTTGATCTTTTCCTAAGGTGTTAGTCTCTTCAAGGATAACCCGTTGTGATACCAATTGATGTTTTACACTTTAATACCACACAATAGAGGGGTGATTTGTGTGGCCAATTTTTCGCGTGCACAGATTATAGAAAGACTTGGTTCTTCTATGTGTTCCTTATACTACTGTTGCGGAATAATAAGTGCAGAAATTAAAGGACACAAGGGTTTTTACGTGGAAAATACGGCTCAAAGGGTGAAAAAACCACGACCTACTACCCAGTATGATTTTCTCCAAACAATTCACTACAACTCTAAGCCAACAACAAAGTTTACAAACACTTGCAAACCTAAGGATTAACTCTAACCCTTATAGCAACTAGCCACAGGTTGTTGCGACTGCTTCAAGCTAGCTCTAACTTGAACAAATCGAGTTTATAGCCCCTTGAAAACCTAAGGATTACCTCTAACCCTTATAGAAACACGCCATAGGCTGTTGCGACTATGTCAAGTTAACTCTAACTTGAATAATACAACCCAGGTACCTAGTACAATTTGCTTCTAAGAAAGCTGAAAGGTACAACTCAAAACGCCTACTACACTTTGAACTAGAAATAAAGAAAGACACATAAAACTCTTTATAGAGCTGGTTTTTCAATCTAGTTCATGTAGCTTCAGGATCGCACTCTTAAAACTAACTGAAATTGCTCACAAAATGCCTTGCTATTTTTCTCACAACTCTTTCTTAACTTTAGTATGTATGCATCACATGTAAAAGAGACGACAACTAATATATATATATATATATATATATATATATAGTTAGTTAGTTAGTTAGTTAGTTAGTTAGTAAATCAAGATTAACTAGAAGTCTAATGATTTACTCTTCCTTGGTGGAATAGTTCTAGTAAACTTCAACTTCTAACTCTTCCCTTATCTTGGATAGAGTTCTTTTTAAATATGCAAACTTTTCGTTTAGGGAATATCAGATATAACCACTTATACTTATCCCTTCCACATGCAAGCCTTTTTCTTGATTCTGTCTGTCACCTGTGTATACTGTCAGTGGACCTGGTTCATGCATGTGTTCCTTTGTCAATCATCACAACAAACTTACTCGGGCCAACGGCAATGCATCTCGATATGAGCTCATATACTCACACTCTAAGAATATTCAATCTCATTGTCTCGCATTCTCTCTCACTATTCTCAATGCTCAAGACACTCAATCACTCAATGTTGTGCAATACCCGTTGCAGCGTGCAACCCGATCCACATATATATAGTCGACTGCGCTCACTGGGGGTGTGCAGACTCCAGAGGGGCTCCTTTAGCCCAAGCGCTATATCACTGCGGCGTGCAGCCCGATCCCATAAAATGTAATCAACATATCACTGTGGCATTCAACCCGATCCCATAAAATGTAATCAATATATCGTTGCGGAGTGGAGCCCATTCCCATAAAATGTAATCAATACAACATGTTGCGGTATGCAGCCCGATCCCAAAATATCACTCTCACTCAGTACCTCAGCCTCACTCAGTCATCAATCTCTCTAGTCTCACTCACGGGCTCACAATGTCATGAAACTAGCCCGAGAATAATATGATATATCAATAAATAATAACTGAGACTGGATATGGTATGAATGCATGGAAATGATTGAGTGCAAAATATCAATAAAATAAGTGAGATGACAGTAACAAACGACCAATATGGGTCCAAACAGTATCGGCATAATGCCTAACGTGATGTCTAGCATGATTTACATCTTAACTACTTTATCATATGGTAAAAATACGGTTATCAACAAAGTACGGCCACTATATAGTGCCATGGAAGCCACAGAGTCCCAATTCACATGGTGCACACCCACACGCCCGTCACCTAGCATGTACGTCACCTCAATACCAATCACATAACACGTATTACGGGGTTTCACACCCTCAACACTAAGTTTACAAAAGTTAATTACCTCGAACGAGCCAATACTAATGCCGAGCAAGCCAAGCGATGCTCCAAATATTCCATCACACGCGTAGCGACCTCCGAACGGTCAAAACTAGCCAACAGTAACTCAAATACATCAAATAAAGCACAAGAAAGAATTCCAAATGATAAAGATCAATTCCTTAATCAAAATCCAAAATCAGCCAAAAATTACACTTTCTCCCGCGCCTCGCAACCCAATAAAACTCATAAAATCCGACAACCCATTCAATTACGAGTCCAACCATACTAGTTTCACTCAAATCCGACTCCAATTCGATGTTCAAAACTCAAAAATTCATATTAGGAAACTTTATATCAAAACCCCTAATTTCTCTTTAAAAATTCATCAACCAATTTCCAAAAATGAATATAGATTCATGAAATATAACCAAAATCGAGTAGAGAACGCTTACCCCAATTCATGTGGTGAAATTTGCTTCAAAATTCGCCTCAATTCGAGTCCCACATCTCAAAATATGAAGAAAAGACCCAGACCCTCGATTTATAGCTTCTGCCAGCATTTTCGCATTTGAGGATAAGTCGAAGCATCTGCGACCTTTGCTTTTGCGAAAAAAGTATCGCATTTGCGAGATAGCCTCGACCCTTAGTGGTCGCTTCTGCGAGGCTCAAAACCGCATTTGCGGTCGCGCTTCTGCACAAAATCTTCTGCATTTGCGGACTCTCACCCAACAGTGCATTCTCGCACCTGCGCAGCTAGGCTCGCTTCTGCGGCCATCGCACCTGCGCAAAACCAGTCGCAGGTGCAGAACACCAGAACCAGAAGCTTAGCAAAAAATCAAAATGCGATGAAAAGATCTGAACCTCGTCTGAATCTTACCCGACCCACTCGGTATCCCGTCCGACTATACCAACAAGTCCAATAACATAGCACGGACCTACTCGAGGCCTCAAATCACATATAACAATATCAAAACAACGATTCGCACCTCAAATCAAAATCTATGAACTTTGAACTTTCAATTTCAAAAACTCGCGCCGAAACATGTCCTATCATCCCGGAATGAACCTGAATTTTGCACACAAGTCCCAAATTACATAAAGAAGCTATGCCAATTCTCAGAACCACAATTCGAATCTGATATCCTCAAAGTCAACTTCCGGTCAAACTTATGAACTTTCCAAACCTTCAAATTTCCATTTTTTTCCAATTTGTGTCGAAACCTTCTAAAAACATCAAAATGCAAATCCGAGCATACGAACGAGTCCAAAATCACTATTCGGTCCTATCGGAACCCTCAAAACTCCATTCCAGGGTCAGATTCAAAAAAAGTTAAACTTGGTCAACCCTTTCAACTTAAGCTTCAACAATGAAATTCATTCTTCCAAACCGATTCCGAATAACCTGAAAACCAAAAATGACGATTCACATAAGTCATAATACATCATATGGAGCTACTCATGCCTATAAACTACCGAGCGAAGTATAAATACTTAAAACGATCGATCGGGCCGTTACAAAATTTGGCAAGTTGACGGTGCGAGATCATGGTAATTGAGAAGGAGGAATCCTAGTGGGTTCTACATTATGTGATGGTAGCTTAAAGCTAAGTGGGGAAATCCAGCGTCTATGATTGGATAGCGTGGTTGTCTACTTGTACTGTTTCTGGTTATTGGTACATTGGTGGATCATTTATGACGAAGAAAAGAAAACATCATGAGTAATTCAAGCAAATAACTTGATGAATGTGTGCAATATTTTGCCTTATCAATTTGTGTGCAGGTTTTGGGAAGACTTAGAGTTAATGCTTTTTGTGGATGTGATATACAAGGAAAAGAATTCAGCCGGTTGCTTCATTGAGAGGGTGTTCATGTGCTAGCAGAGCATTGGACTTTGGTTTTATTCGGGACCAGGTTAGAGTGGGTGACTCTCAACAATGGTCCTAGCGGGTTCAAAAATTTAAGGTGCAACGTCTAAGGATTTTGAAGTCCATTATGTGACTGAAGACTGGGATTTTGTAGCAGAGTGTGAAGAATACTTGGGTAAATTCCTATGTTATCATCGGATCTACGTGGGAGAAACTACTTCATATTCGTAAAAGATATTTCATTAGGGTGTACCACTTGGAGATGCTATTGTGCGCATAAGGAGGGTATGAGATGGTTCATGGGTATTGAGACGATATGATCTCATGATTCGGGTCACTCGGGATGAGTGTTGATCGAGTTCGTTATGTTTTTTAAAATGGAGATATTATTATTTCTAAGGCAAGTCAAGAGTAAATTGGAAGAAGTTAGGTCGGTTAGTAATGGTTTGGATAAGCGTGATTGTGGCAATGATCAGTTCCTTCGGTATGTAATCTATACAGGTGATTTGTGGTTATACGTGCTGTCTTGACAGCTACCATAATTTGATTGATTTGGAGGTATTTTTTTATAATGGCCTAATATGTGTAGATGGATCCCGAAAGAGTTATGGTGGTTTAGGCCACAACTTGAGGTTTGAATTTTTTACGATTATGGGAATTCGATTACGTGTGCCATTGTTCCTCTGAAATGCGTTGAGTGAAAGAGGTTCCAGATGATGAAGTGTTTATTCTACTGGTGGTTCAGGAGTTATGATGAGATTTTGTACTCTCGCGTAGCGCCATGATAGGTGCAGTGAGCAACATGGTAATTGGAAGTTAAGGATCAAGGTTGCGGTTCAATGTTGATAAGAATGTCACGACCCCGGATGAGCAGGGAAAATTTTAGATGTTTAGATAAAGCTGGCATTATCTTAGCGTCGCCTGAGAACGGTGTCCTGGGTGGGAGGCATCGTGTACTGATTTTCGTACTCTTGGTTGGCTTTACAAAATTAGTATGGTTAGTGGTGTGGAGGTGCAAACTTTACTACCTGATGCGTAAAGTCGTGGGAGCGTATCCGACGGGGAAATTTGTATAAGTGTGACATATTAGTCACTTGATTGTTAAGGATTGAAACCAAGTATGGAGATTTGGGTACTATCGCTAATGTCAGATTTTATACCTGAAAGCCGCTCTAGTCACTTGGTTATTGACTGTGGGAGTTGGGTCAGATTGGACAGTTGTTCATGTGTTAGGAATAGGGACATCATGGATCCTTAGAAGGTTGTTGGCCCAGTATGGTTCGATCAGAATCAGCTTGAGGTCCATTGATGGGTCTAATGTTAATGTGTGCTCTACATCAGGTCAGATGTGTTCATTCAGCATAGCGTTGCTTATGGAGGAGTTTTCGGGTGTTAGATGTTATTCCTATCATCCGTTATTCTATGTGAAACGACTTGATTATTCACACGTGTGTTGTGATCCTGTGTAATTTGTGGAATTATATGATCAAGGTGGCTCTCGAGATGCAGGTCATTATGGTACCTTAGTCGTGCTTGGCATTTTGTAGCGCATGGCGCTATCTGTCTCCTCGGGGTTGTGTTTATACACTTTGTGTGCTTGTGGTTGATATTCAGGCATTTCATGGGTATGAGAATTATGTCTCGGTAGGTATTTTCTTATTGATTGTTATATGTGTATCGGGTGGTACACCTCCACGGGTATGATGTATGGGTCGGGTTGCACGCCTCAATGGTATCATGTGTGGATCGGGTTGCACGCCGCAACACTGAGATGTTAAGTATGGTCCCTTATACTTATTTTGTGTGCCTTTTTTCTCATCTCTAAGATAGGTTAATAGCATCTGTTTGGCCGTTTTATTTGTTCGAGTTTGTAGCTTCTTGGCGCATTGATGGTGTCATATGATATTTTTGGCGGTGTTTGAGATGGCTTATTGCCCGAACAACTTGTATTGGGTGAGACGAGGTTATTAGACTTGAGATCAATGCAATCAAATTTATATAAGGTATATTAGAGGGAAATGTCACTATTCAGTTCAGAATGAGTCAAGAGTTTTGTTGAGCGGAGGACTCCGTGAGTTATTGATATGACGAGTGATTATGAGTTCTTGCGCATCCCTTTCATCATTGCAGTATTGTGAGGATTGAGATCGGGCTTATATGTGTTATGAGGTATACTACGTGCATCAGGTCGGTGAATTTGCAAGTGTAGTGATTAGAGGAGGTTACCATGGGCAAATGAATTATGTGATGCATTGTGTGATGTCAGCATAGATGCATGATCATGTGTGGGTTCATCATGTGGAGATTGGTACGGTGTTCGTATGTTAGAATCATGTCTTATAGAGAAATTCGGAGGTTGGAATTTGGTTCTAAGGCTTGTTGGATGACTCGAGTTAATGTGATCAACTGGGTTATGGTGGCAGGTTAGGTTCACAAGGTGTTGAACAGTGATATTGGACAACTCCAGAGCAGTTCTTGGCACGTTCGAGAACAAACATATGTTTAAGTAGGGGAAACGTAAGTCCTAAACGGTCATTTTGATATCTAGCATGTCGGTGGCGTTTTGAGGGACTTGAGTAGCTTCACTTCATGTTTTATGACGTGTACGCAGAGTTGGAATCGAATTTCGGGAAGTTCAGAGTTGATTCGGATGGAAATTCTAATTTCGGAAGCTTTAAGTTGGGAGAATTGACTAAGGTTTGACTTTTGAATAAAAAACCTCGAAACTGGGATTTGAAGGTTCCAATAGCTTTGTATGATGATTTCGGACTTGGGCATGTGTTCGGGTTGAGTATCGGGTGGTCCGGGATCATTTCGACGCTTATTATAGAAAGTTGGCATTTTGAAGGTTTTAGAATTTCATAAGTTTGGTTTAAGTATATTTTGATGTTATCGGTGTCAGTTTGAGGTTCCGAGCCTTGGAATAGGTTCATATCGTGATTTGTGACTTGCATGCAAAGTTTGGCGTCATTCCGGAATGTTTAATTATGAGTCGGACATGTTCGTCGAAGTTTGAATGTTTGAAAGTTTAAAGAAGGTTTCGACCGTCGATTCATGGTTTTGATATTTATTGGTGTAATTTGAGGCCTCGACAGGTTCGTGTTATGTTTTGAGACTGGTTTGTGTGATTGGACGGGGTCCCAGGAGCCTCGGGTGTGTTTCGGATGTGTTTGGATTGTGTCGCGCTCTTATTTGATGTTTCAACATCGTTTTTGTGGGCATAAAGGGAACTATATTGAGAAAACTACCTTTGGTTTGTGATTATATTAAAAAATTAGATCCATATCGCAATTACGGAGCCATATCAACAAGAATCATCGAATTCTGATGTTGTATGAGAGAGTTATGCCCATTTCTGTGCCGAACAAAATTGTTGGTTTCTAGTGTGAAGCTTTGTTCTTCGCGAACACGAGAGAGGTTCCACGAACGAAGAATTATTTCTGGGTTGAACGGTCAACGATAAAATTTTCTCTTCGCGGATGCGAAGGTGTCCCGCAAAAGGGATGAAGAAAAATCATCTGGACAGTGTTTTAAGACGAGAATTTTAGTATTTTGGGCATATCTTGAGTTCAAGAACTCCATTTTAAGGTGATTTTTGCAAAGTTATTCTTGTCTCAACAAGGGGGTAAATATTTTACCTTTATTTTGATGTTTCTCCATTATTATTTCAGTTGGTTATTATTTTTATCCGTTTTGGATTGTAGAAATTGAGATTTGAGCCCCAAAGTTGAGAAATGGTAAATCCTTGATTTGAGGGTTGATTCATGGACGAAATTGGATGATTTTATGGATATATACCATATGAGTTATGGATATTATTTATTTTCAGTAATTTCGGAATCCATGCACGTGAGCCCGAGGGTTGACTTTATTGACTTTTCGAACGGAGTTGGGAATTGTTATAAAATGATCTATTATGAGTATTAGAGTATATTTTTATTAGTTTGCACATTGTTTGACTAGTTTTGGAGCAACGGGCATCGGTTTGAGGTGTTAGAGTGGCGTTGGAGCCGGTTATGGAACTTCAGAGCGAGGTAAGTCTCTTGTCTAACCTTGTGAGGGGAAAACTACCCCCTAGGTGATGTAATTGTTATGTGCTACTAGTTGTGGGTGCTACGTACACATGAGGTGACGAGAGTCCGTATGTGGCTAAAGCATGTTTATGTTCGGGTAGACTTATAACTTTACCATGTTAGATTTGAATTATTTGACTCATACTGCTAGCTTAATTAATTGAAATTATAATTGAAGTTGATTTAGAAATTACATATATATTAGGCCGAGCCTTATCACCTTGAGTTGTTGACAAGTTATTTCAGAATCACTAAAGGTTATACTAACTTTGTGTCATGTATTGTATCGTAAGCTTGTGACTCGTAATTCAAAAATTCATTTCCTTTCTTGTGGAAAGGGCCGAACACCTCAGTAGGATCATGTACCACACTCTTATGGGAGCGGGTCGTTCGCCTCGGCAGTATATAGATG
Source organism: Nicotiana paniculata (assembly GCA_005239505.1). Classification (NCBI taxonomy): domain Eukaryota; kingdom Viridiplantae; phylum Streptophyta; class Magnoliopsida; order Solanales; family Solanaceae; genus Nicotiana; species Nicotiana paniculata. The sequence goes on from MDKI01265904.1 coordinate 46,933, forward strand.
CATCTATAGTTCGTGTCATTAGACCCTTGGCAATGCACACATTATGATAGGATCGGGTCGTTCGTCGTGGCATTTCTATAAAACACTCTTATGGGCCAGGGTGTTTGCCTCGGCAACGTCGTGCGCAATATTTGATAAGAAATCAGTGTATTATGTGTTTTTTTTTTCCTGATTTGAGTTGTGGCCATCTATCTGGTGAGGTCCATTTTATATATACTCTGATTGAGGAGGTAAGTGTCAACTGAGATCTTGAGTTTATCGTTCAGAAGAGGATTGTACCTCGTATTTATATTGGTTTATGCCGTTTATTTACTCTTTGATCGGGTCCAAACCCACACTACTGTTGAGTAGCGAGGAGGTCGATGCAATAATAACCCAACTAATATCGAGATCGAATCCACAGGGAGTTAATAATTGGAATTAGGTTTATATCTAAGTGAGATGCTAGTTTTGACCCTAATTGCACTTCCACAAATTGGGTTGATATTTTGCTTCTATTTGTACTCTAAGGATTGCAATTAATAAAACTAAGGACAATATTTTTGTTTTGGGTTTTTCAAGTGTTTAAAGGGACTAGGGTCGTGACTTCTGCCTAGGTGGTTATCTAACGAGTTGCAAAATCATGGGAAAGCTTGATTAGTTGGAATTGTAATATAGCTATCACACCCGGGTACTCACTTTATACCTCTCAGTAGTTTGAGTGATTTTGCCCAATTTGGATTTCTCAAGTCCAAATGCGTATTCATACAAAGCAAGTGATATTAGCTCAAGTCGGGTATTACTATCTCTAGGTTTAACCCTTTAATTGGGGCTATCAATTTCTTGAGTTCACCCTAATTCCTTGTTAGCCTAGTTTTCCTAGACTTAGTGCCACTTTCTCAAGTAGAGACTAAGTCATTTCGGCATGAATCAATGTTTGCAACCATTAATTCTTGAGTTCTAGCAAGAACTAGGCTAAATATCACTAACCCAATCACTAACAAGCCCTAAATCAAACACCCATTAAATACCCATACTAGGATTGGTCACAACCCTAGTTATGGGTTTAGCCGCTCATGAAATAGCAGAAATTAAAGAAGAAATGAAGATAGAATCCATAATATTAGATTAAGGGATGAAAATCTAGTGTTTAAAGACAAATCTAGTACAAAAATACCAAAAACAGTAAAAGTAGGCGACTCAGGTGCTCCCCTAAAACGTAACTTAACCTAAAAATGACAAAAAAGTTCTATTTGTACTAAACTAAAAATATCTGACAAAAATGCCCCTACGAGGTTGTGCGGCCACATAATTCTGAGTGCGTTCGCACACTTGATTTCGCAGCCGCATAATTGTGGTGCGGTCCGGTCCGCTTTCTTCACTTTGAATTCTGGCTTGAGCCGGACTTTTGTGGACCGCACAAATCTGAGTGCGGCCGCGCACATGATTATGCGGCCGCATAAAATTGATGCGGTCCGCACTTCCTTAAATTTGGCTTGAAACAACTCTTTGAATCTTCATCATTGCGAACCCATAATTGTGTGTGGCGAACGCACTTGACATCCTGCATCCGCACAATTTTGGTGTGGTCCGCACTCCTTCAATTTTGCCCAAATTGCCAACTCTTTGATTCTCATTCATCGCGGACCGCGTAATTTTGATTGCGGTCGCACAATATTGGTGCGATCCACGCTCCATCATGTTTCCAAAATCCCAAGTCTTTGAATCTCCTTCTTGCGGACTGCATAGTTTTGATTGCGACCGCACAATGGCTTTTGCGGCCGCACAATATTTGTGCGGTCCGCACTGTCTGCCTCTTTGTCCTGTTTTGGTTTTTGTTCAACTTTTGACTCCTTTATGAGTTGATTTTGATTCCTTTGACTCATATTGAACAATTACTGCAAGCAAGAACATTTCATTAGTTTCCGAGAATATCTTTAAGCATTTTTTTACCTAAAACAGAAGTAAAAAAGAGCAAATAAGAGGTCAAAATCCCTACTTATCAACTCCCCCAAACTTAAGATTTTTCTTGTCCTCAAGAAAATAAGGTAATTCCCACCTCCACTAGAAAAAAAGGATATTTTAGTTGACCTAAGGTGAATCAATCATGCATCAATTGGGACTAACAATTACCCCCAACACAAATGAGTTATTAACAACACAATGTTTTGACCTTTTGAGTGTCATAGTTCTAATGCAACACTAGAGCATCAAGAGTTGACTTTATTCACCAAGGAAGATCTCTCTATCACGTAGATCATTGTGTATCCCAAACTCCTCCTGTACTCTCCATGATCAAATCTCACTTTAGAATGTAACACTCGAAACAAGGATTGAGAAATAGTCCGCTCATCCCTCTCAAAAGAATGTCACAAGTCCGGCTCTAAGTACCATAAGCTTTCCCCTTATGTAAATCACCACTAATGTAAGCTCACTCAACTTGAAATCATATAGGGCTTTTGCTGGAATGTATTGAAGGCTTTTGGATCAAGATATGACTTGTCGTTATATGATGGTTTCATCTTTCCTTAAGAACTCTATTTTCTCTTATCGGCTCATACTTTCTTGACTCTTTGAGTCATTCTCTTCTTCCTTGGGGGAACTAGAGAGATGTAATGTCGCTCTTTCTTGAACATGAAAATCATTTTTCTCATTTTCTAGTCACTCTATGACTTTCATCATTGTTTTCTTTGAATCCCTTCAAATTTCAACCTTATTCACTTTCTTTTTTGACATTTTTCTTTTTGGCCTTTCTTCCTTTTCTTTGCCACCTTTTATCACTTTCAAATTCCTCGTCTCTCCCCAAAACTATGCTTTTGCCAATTTTCTATCAAGAATGCTAAGGAAAGATCGGGTACCAAGAGAGGGTCATTATAAAACGGATAAAGACTTGTAACGTGGTTATTGAAAGAAAAAGGGCTTCGGCTCAAAGGGGTTAACTAGGGATATCACATTGGTAGGTTACGTAAGCTTTCAAGTTTCAAATTGGATCAAGGAGAACCTACAATCATTTCTCAAGTCGAGCTACACTTAGAATTTCGCCTAGACAAACATTCAGGGCAATTTCTAGACTTATTGGCACGGGAACTTGGACTTGCAATTCAATACCTCACCTCTCACGCTGCTGGATTGTTAAAGAGAACATATTCGAGGGCCCACAACAACCCTAACTAAGATTGAAAATCACAAATGGCTCGAATGAACCACTCGATGATTGTTTAAGTCAACACAAGAATCTAAAGGCCACAACTAGAGATATTCTAAGCCAACAAATTTGTTTCTAATCATAAGGTCGGAGGTAAATGTGTTAGTACCAAATGAAGCCTGCTTGAGACACTTTTATCCATTACTACTATATCTACCAAAACATAAAATAAAATGGACTCAATCCCTTAATAAGGTTGTCACACCATCCATCGTTGGGAAAAGCCACCCGGTTCACACAACATCCACCTTTGGAAAGAACTGTGGCATTAAGAAAATCAAAGGCTTATTGTTCACACAAAACGTAAAAAGAAGCTAACAAATTAAAAAGAAGCTACTAAAGTAAATAAGAAGTTATGCTACTAAGGAAAAACAAACTAAATAAGTTATGAAGTAAAACTACGGAAGGTAAACTGAATATATAAAAAATGAAGTAAGGCGAATATATACATAAGGGAAATGAATATATACATCAAATGGTAAAAATATATGCATACCAAAAGGGAAAATAAAGATAAAGAAAATAGTGTAATAGTTATTACATGCCAAATGTCAATATCAATCAAAATGTACCACCCCCTAAATGAAAATGAGCATTGTCCTCAATGCTAATCAAAAATAAGAATAGGGAAAGGGATAGAGAGTAAAGAAAACTCCCTATGTGGTCTCAGTATGCATGGGGTACTCAGCCTGTCTGGTGTCCTTATCCTGCATAGGGTCCTCAACACCCTCTGTCTCCTCTAATTATATCTTAACATCTTCTGACTGAGGGGCTACTGGGTTGCTGAGCATTTGTATCAACTCCTCAGTAGTGTGTGTAGTTGTAGCCGGCTCGTCAGACTGGCCGGCTGCTGCCTCTGATGTCTCTGGAACTGCTGCATGTGCTGCTGGGACTGACTGCTCCATGAGTAAGTCCAATGAAAGGTCTTCAGAAGAAGATATCTTTTCAACCTTCTTGCACAGCTTGTCCACCGAATTCTTTGATGCCTGAGTCTTCCGCATCTCTTTCACCTGTTTACCCAAATCCTTGATGATCTTCTCATGAGTATCTAGAGTCTCTAGGATCTTCTACTAGTTGTCCAGAATTTTCTTCAATGATTCCTCCATTGACGGAGGTACCTGAGGCTCTGTTGGGGCTGATAACTGTGCTGCAACAGCACTGGATATGGCAGTCAACTTTGTGGTAGCTTCCTGTATCCAGTTGTTGAGACTCGCAGAGCTTGGGAGACTCGCAGCGCAGTCTGAGGGTAAGTAGATGAGGCTGTCATTGCGAGTGGCTGACAATCTAGCTGAAGCAGATGGTCCAGAGGATGAAGGAGGCATGGCACCGGTAGAAGTACCAACTGTTGTGGAGGGCTCTGCAACTGAACCAGTAGCCACTACCGCTGGCTCTTCAGACTAGCCAGTAAAGGTAGTAGCTTTACCCTTGAACTTAGGGTTGTCTGCTACCTGGAGGTGGTACCATGAAAAAGGCTTCTTAGCCTTCACCTCAACATCAAAGTGCCTCGATTCTACCCCTTGATCTTGGAAGTACTCTGTGAGGAAATTGGGGTAGGGATATGATCTCTCCTCCTTCTGAACTGCACTGGAGATGTTGTAAGACATCAGGGCTCCTACATTTATAGGATACCCGGCCATGATGGAATCCACTAACACTGTACGGGGAAGTGGAAAGATGTTTTCATGGAGGCAAGGATCCAGAGGCTGCACACGAATGTTTTCCACCCTTTTGCTTCAAAGTTTAGGGTGGCTCGGACTATCTGAACTCCTGCTGTGAGCCATGTGGGTGTTGTCCCCAGAATTGCTAGTATCTCAGCTAGCCACGGGCGAATTGCATCACCCATAGCTAGCTTCTCCAAATATTGCACTGCTTCCACCTCCTCAAATACTACGTATTGGTTCATTGCTTGGGCATCAAAGCGGATTTTCAAGTTCCTGACATTCGTCACCTTGGTACCCTTTTTTATGTGGGCAACATTGGCATAGAATTATTTTACCAGGTATTCATTTGCATCTTGCATATGGGAGTTGAACCATTTCCATCCTTTTCTCTCTTCAAATTGCTTGAGGACATTTGGGTTGTGCTTGCTCAAATCCTTTGTCAAGAATTTTCGCTCAAGAGTGAGCGACCTTTGGGACCACCATTGTTAGAACTTAGCATAAGCCTTTTCACTGACGAATTTGTCCGACCATACCTTCGGCTTCCTTGATCTAGCCAAACCTCCAATAGTAGTATCACCCCCTCTCCCATCGTCCGGGACCTCATCATCATCATATAATTTAATTGGGGTAGCTGTAGCAGGTGGGGAGAGGGTTCAGATGCTTTATTATCCCCTTCCGAATCTTGAGAACTAGAGGAGGAAATTGACTTATTGACTAGGCAGAGTCTCCCGAGGAATTGTTGTGATTGAGCTCCTGGTTGTGCTTGCACTGAGTCACCCTCAGAAGCTTCCCCGGATGGGAGGTACTCACTGGTGTCTGAAGTTTTCGGAGGTGGTCTAATGAGTGTAGCTTTCTTGCTTAAGACCTTATGGACTGAAAGTGGCATATTGGGTGTGCCTCGACCCCCGCCTCGGGATGATTTTTCCCTCCCTTTGGAAGTATCTCCTCTGCCACGTGAAAGAAACATTGTCTATAACATCCAAGTAGTGAAACTCAGTTAGAATTGGAGCTTGTTGTGTACATACAATGAAGATTGAAAGTGCAGAACATAGGTCTCATAAATGGGCAGTGCGGCCGCGGACTGCCCAGTGTGGACCGCACAAAAATGAGTGCGACAGCATAAATCCCAGCGCGGACCGCAATTTTTTATTGCGGCCGCCCAGGTTCAGACTACTGGGTCTCTGAAGTTACCTCAGTGCGGTCCGCACAATTTTGAGTGCGGCCGCAGATTGTTTTGCTGGGTCTCTGAAGATTGACTTGTGTGGCCGCACAAAATTGAGTGCGGCCGCACAAAATTGAGTGCGACCGCACAAATCCACCACGGACCGCACAAAATTGAGTGCGGCCGCAAAAACTCATTAAGTATAAGTGCCCTAAACTTAGGGTTTTGCGAACTGCACAAGTGTGCGGCCGCATAATTCAAATTACAGCGGCATTGAGGTAAGATTTACACTAGGGTTTTCACTAATTTGACATGGTGTTTAGAAATTAGGCATGAATAGCTACTAACCCAGTCCTCATTAAGCATTTAAACACTACCCACATGATGTTAAGCAAGATTTAATCAGCAATTGACATTTTAGCATAAACCTAACCCTAGATAAAAAGAAAACTAAAACAAAGATAAAGGAAAAGAAGAATCGAAATCATTGAAATCAACATACCAGTTATGCAGATGTAGCAGGAATTCAACACTTGATGAAAAGATTGAAAGCAGAGGAAATATGCACTATTGTTAGCTTAGTCTCAGAATTTGGAGTGTGTAAAGTGTGAAAAGCTAAGGGAAGTTCTATTTATACTCTTACCGACTGGTCCACCAACTTACCTGAGTGCGGTCCCACAATTTTGGTGCGGTTCACACTCTTTACCTGTTGCTTGACTTTGTGGCGCGGTTCGCATAAAAATGATTACGGTCCGCAAAATTTCGGTGCGGCCGCGAATCCTTAAGGATTTTTGTCAGGAAAAACTTCAAAGACTTGACATTTTCCATATCCCAGTTGTGCAACCGCACACAAAATTGCGTGGCCGCGAAGTGCTTTGCGGTCCGCACAATTTCAACACTTAGCCAATTTTTTCCTTGCAAAGTCCCTGCAATGCACACCCATATTCCTGCATACACTTCACAACCAGTTAGCCCAAAACAATGCCTAATCTAAAAACGAAAATCAAGAGAAAGAAAAACACATGGGTTGCCTCCCAAGAATCTCCTGATTTAATGTCGTGGCACCACGCATCTTACCATCATTCACTTGAAATGGATCAATGCCACAACATGGCCATCATCAACCTTACCAAGATAGTGCTTCACCCGGTACCCATTGACTCTAAATATCTCACCATTCTTATTTTTTAAATCTAGGGCACCAAAAGGAGTCGCATGTACCACTTCAAAAGGACCACTCCACTTTGATTTTAACTTTCCCGGAAACATCCGCAACCGAGAGTTGAATAAAAAGGACAAGGTCACCTTCTTTGAATTCTTTGTTGCTGATATACTTATCATGTAGGCACTTCATCTTGTCCTTATACAAGGACGAACTGGAGTAAGCATGGAACCGGAACTTATCAAGTTTATTCAATTGCTCCACCCGAAGATTTGCAGCTACATCCCACTCAAGGTTTAATTTCTTCAACTCCCACATCGCCTTATGCTCTAGTTACACCGGGAGGTGACATGCTTTCCCGAACACCAACCGATACGGAGACATACCAATTCGATTTTTGTAAGCTGTTCTATAGGCCCAAAGAGCATCGTCAAGTTTCCTTGACCAATCAGTTCGGTTTGCATTGACAGTCTTTGACAGAATACTCTTGATCTCCCAGTTGGAGACTTCAATTTGTCCACTTGCTTGGGGGTGATAGGGGGTCGACACCTTGTGAGTGACACTATACTTGGAGAGTAAAGTGTCAAAGGCTTTGTTGCAAAAATTTGATCCCCCATCACTAATGATGGCTCTGGTGGTGCCAAACCTTGTGAATATGTTTTTCTTCAAGAAGGCTACCACACTTCGGGCTTCATTGTTGGGCAAAGCCACAGCTTCAACCCATTTGGACACGTAATGCACAGCAACACGTTCCCACATGAGCTCACAAATGGACCCATAAAATCAATGCCCCACACATCAAAAATATCAATCTCTAGGATGGTGGTGAAAGGCATCTCATTTTTCTTGGAGATCCCACCGGCCTTTTGGCAATCATCACAATGCTTAACGAGCTCGCTAGCATCTTTATACAAGGTAGGCCAATAGAATCCACAGATTAAGACCTTTGTAGCAGTTCTTGTTCCACCATGGTGAACACCATATGGTGAATAATGGAAAGCTTCAAGAATACCCAATTGTTCTTCTTCTGGAACACATCTCTGGATAACGCCATCAGTGCAAATTTTGAAAAGATATGGCTCATCCCAATAGTAGTCCAGGCAGTCTCGTTTGAGCTTCTTCCTTTGGTTTGAAGAGAACTCATTTGAGACAATTCCGCTCATAAGATAGTTGGCCATATCAACAAACCAAGGCATCCCGGTCATAGACATGGAAAGGAGTTGTTCGTCCGAAAATGAATCATTGATACCAAGGCCATCATGGGGCCTTCCCTCCTCCTCCAATTGGGACAAGTGGTCCGCCACATGATCCTCACTCCCCTTGTGGTCTTGGATTTCAAGATCAAATTCTTGTAGAAGATCAATCTCGCCTTAGAGTCCTTTTTACTCATCAAATAACGAAGTGTCGCGCGATCGGTGTGAACAATCACTTTGGTACCCATGAGGTACGGCCAGAACTTTTCCATAGCAAAGACAATGGCTAAGAGTTCTTTATGGATCATCATATAGTTTACTTGGGCCTCGTTCATGGTCTTACTAGCATAGTATACCGGACGGAAGATCTTGTTAATTCTTTGCCCCAATATCGCTCCAACCGCCACATCACTAGCATCGCACATTAGCTCAAATGGTAAGCTCCAATGTGGCACGGTAATAATAGGATCGGTATTCAACCTATACTTAAGTAGCTCAAATGCCTTCATACAATCATCGTTGAACACAAACTTGGCATCTTTTTTCAATAACTTGCACAAGGGTTCACCACCTTTGAGAAATCCTTGATGAACCAGCGGTAGAACCCCGTGACCTAGAAAGCTCCTCACTCCCTTGACGGAATTAGGAGGAGGGAGTTTGGATATCACTTCAATTTTTGCTTTATCAACTTTAATACCATTCTTGGAGATCTTGTGGTCGAGGACAATGCCCTCATCGACCATAAAGTGACACTTCTCCCAATTAAGCACCAAGTTTGTCTCTTCACAACGTGCCAATACCTTATCCAGATTGTCCAAACACTCTTCAACTGAATCCCCCACAACATAAAAATCATCCATGAAAACCTCGAGAAAGTCCTCCACCATATCAGTGAAGATTGCCATCATACACCGCTGAAAAGTAGCCGGTGCATTGCATAAACTGAATGGCATCTGTGAGAATGCAAAGTGCCATACTGACAAGTGAAGGTGGTCTTCTCTTGGTCTTTAGGTGCAATAAGAATCTGGTTATATCCAGAATATCCATCCAAGAAGCAATAATAAGCACGCCCGGCTAGCCTATCCAACATCTGATCAAGAAATGAAAGCGGAAAATGGTCTTTTTGAGTCACTTTGTTGAGCTTCCTATAATTCATGCACACTCTCCAACTGGTGACAGTTCTTGTGGGTATCAATTCATTTTTGTCATTTTTAATCACAGTCATGCCCCCTTTCTTTGGGACACATTGCACCGGCGAGGTCCACAAACTATTGGAAATGGGGTAGACAACCCCAGCATCCAACCGCTTGATGATCTCTTTCTTAACTACCTCTTTCATGGCCTCTTTCAACCTTCTTTGATGTTCCACGCAGGATTTGGCATCTTTCTCCAATATGATTTTGTGCATGCAAAATGCGGGGCTTATACCCCTAATATCAGCCAATGTCCAACCTATTGATTTCATCCTCTTTTGGAGCACCTAAAGGGTGGAATCTACCTGCACGTTAGTTAAGCACGAGGAAAGAATAACAGGTAAAGTGGAACAAGGGGCTAGAAACTCATACCTGAGGTGTGAAGGCAAGGGCTTCAACTCCAATGTGGGAGGCTCCTCGATTGAGGGCTTTGTTGGTGGAGTCTTCCGATTTTCAAGTTCCAAGGAAATTTTTCGGGACCCATATGTATATGATCCCATTCCTTGCAAAGCATTGACACATTCTACAAATCCTTCCTTCTCATCCTCATCATGATTCAAAAACATATCTTCCAATGGATCTTCAATATTAATCACCGCACTTGTGTCATCAACAATTACTTCGGTCACAAGATCCACGTACGAACACACTTCTTTGCTATTAGGCTGCCTCATTGATTTACAAACATAAAACACAACTTTTTCATCGCCTACCCGGAAGGTGAGTTCACCAGCTTCCACATCAACTAAGGCCTTCCCTGTATCTAGGAAAGGTCTCCCTAATATGATTGGAACCTCATAGTCAACCTCACAGTCAAGTATCAGAAAATCTACGGGAAGTATGAACATGTTGACCCGAACTAGCACATCATCAATTATCCCCAACGGCCTCTTCATTGGCCGGTCCGCCATTTGCAACATCATGGATGTGTTTCTTGGTTTCCCAATCCCCAAAGTCTTGAACACATAATAGGGCATCAAATTAATGATTTCCCCCAAGTCAGATAAAGCTTTAGCAAAATTGGCACTCCCAATAGTGCATGGGATTGTAAAAGCAGCAGAGTCTTCCAACTTTGGAGCCATGGAATTCACAATGGCACTCACTTGATGTGTAATTTTGATCATTTCACAGTTCATTGATCTCTTCTTTGTTACCAAGTCCTTCATGAACTTGGCATATCCCGGCATTTGTTCTAAGGCTTCAACCAATGACACATTTATGGACAAACTTTTCATCATATCAATGAATTTCTTGAATTTATTTTCATTATTTTGCTTTGTGAGCCTTTGAGGATATGGAGGAGGAGGCCTTGGCAAGGGAGCCTCGGCCTTGGGCACTATCGGATCCGGTATGTCTATTACATATTCCCTAGACGGGTTCACATCATCTGGTGTCTCCTCCAAATTTTCATCAATGTCTATCCTCACCTCATCATTTGCTGGAACATCATTGCTTGGCTCATTATCATTCACATTCTTTCTTTGATTTGAGGTACTAGAAACTACACCTCTCTCACTTCTAGTTGTCACGGCCATAGCATGCCCTGTATTGTTCCCACCCTTCGGGTTCACCACCGTATCACTTGGTAGTTCCCCCTTAGGGCGAGTATTAAAGCTTGAGAAATTTGGCCAAGTTGGACCTCCAAGTTGCGGATAGAAGTGTTGTGGGGGGCTAATTGGGCATCGGAGTCGGGGTTTTTCTCCATCATTTTCTTAAACATGTTTTCAATCCATCCCATCTCATTGTTGGAAGAACTAGGACCTTGCAACGGATATGGAGGCGGTTGGTTTGGTTGTTGATACATTGGGGACCTTTAAAAGCCCGACCCTCGATTTCCTTGATTGTTATTGTTCCAACCCTATTGATTATTGTTGTTCCCCCAATTACTTTGATTGTTTCCACCCCAATTTCCTTGATTATTTCCTCCCCAATTTCCTTGATTTCCTTGATTACCCTAATTTTGATTGTTCTTGTTCCCCCAATTTCCTTGTTTATTGTTGTTTCCACCATTCCAATTTCCTTGTTGACCTTGGTTGCTCCAATTACCTTGGTTTCCCTGTGATCTCCATTGTTGTTGGTTTGGAGCATTTCTCCGTTGACCTTGGTAATTGTTGACATATTGAACCTCTTCACTTTTCTCATCATATGCATCATTTTAATTGTAACCACTATTACTTCGCTCAAATTACTCCGGATGGTTTTGTACTTGTTGACCCTGTTGCCTTCTCTTGTTTAACATCATGTTTACTCCTTCCATGGAATTCACTTATTTTGGCCCTTGAACCTATTGAAGCTGAGCCTTGGCCAATTGGTTCATGGTGTTCGTCAACTCTGCAATAGCTTGCATATGATCATGTAGTTCCTTGTTGAGGTAGATAACATTAGGGTCACCCTGAGGAACTTTGACTCTACTTTGCCATGACGAATAGGTATCTGCCATCTCATCTAATATTTCACAAACTTTAGAATACGGCGTGTTCATGAAATTACCCCCGACGAGTTGATTTACAGCACACTGATTCGTTGTATTGATCCCCCTATAAAAGGTTTGTTGGATCATGGCCTCGGTCATGTCGTTGTTAGGGCACTCTTTTACCATTGTGCGGTACCTTTCCAAATCTCATGTAAAGGTTCATTTGGATCTTGTTTAAAAGTTAGAATCTCATCTCTTAGCGTTGCCATATGCCCCGAAGAAAATAACTTTGTGATGAACTTCTCGACCAACTCATCCCAAGTGTGGATGGAATGGTTAGGAAACCTCTCTAGCCAGTCCAAAGCTTTTCCCCGTAGAGACAAAGGGAATAGCCTTAACCTCAATACGTCCTTGAAGACATTCGTCTGTTTGCTCCCCCAACACGTGTCAACAAAACCTTTGACATGCTTATAAGAATTTTGGTGTGGGGCTACGATGAAGAAACCCCGCTGCTTCAACACTGTAAGCATGACATTGATTATTTTGAAGTTGTCCGCCCTAATCCCGGGCGGGACTATTGCAATTGCATAGCCTTCGTTGGGCAACACCCAGTGTGCTGCCCTTGGTGGAGGTGGGGGGTGTTGGGATGTTATCATGAGGCGGTCGACCTCTCCTTTGTACTTGAGGCTCAAGATGAACCTCATCCACTTGTTTGTCATCTACCTCCTCCCCCAATGGTATATTTCTGAGGGCCTCGTTGTTAAGAGTCATTGGTACCTAAAAGCAATTAACAAAGAAAATTAGTAAACGGAAGAATAGAGAGACAAAACAAACAAATGCTTATATATATTGCTAAGACCGTTAAAATCCCCGGCAAAAGCGCCAAAAATTGATCGGGTCCAAACCCACACTACTATTGGGTAGCAAGGAGGTCGATGCAATAATAACCCAACTAAGGTCGGGATCGAATCCACTGGGAGTTAATAATTGGAATTAGATTTATATCTAAGTGAGATACTAGTTTTGACCCTAATTGCACTTCCACAAATTGGGTTGATATTCTACTTTCTATTTTTACTCTAAGGATTGCAATTAATAAAACTAAGGGCAATATTTTGAGTGACTAGGGTCGTGACTTCTACCTAGGTGGTTATCTAACGGGTCGTAAAATCTAGGGAAATCTTGATTAGTTAGGATTTTAATATAGCTATCACACCCGGGTACTCACTCTATACCTCTCGGTAGTTTGAGTGGTTTTGCCCAATTTGACTTTCTCAAGTCCAAATGGGTGTTCATACAAATCAAGTGATATTAGCTCAAGTCGGGTATTACTATCTTTAGGTTTAACCCTTTAATTGGGGCTATCAATTTCTTGAGTTCACCCCAATTCCTTAATAGCCTAGTTTTCCTAGACTTATTCCCACTTTCTCAAGTAGAGACTAAGTCATTTAGGAATGGATCAATGTTTTACAACCATTAATTCTTGAGTTCTAGCAAGAACTAGGCTAAATATAACTAACCCAATTACTAACAAGCCCTAAATAAAATACCCATTAAATACCCACACTAGGATTGGGTCACAACCCTAGCTATAGGTTTAGCCATTCATGAAAATAACAGAAATTAAAGAAGAAATGAAGATAGAATCCATAATATTATATTCAGGGATGAAAATCTAGTACAAAAATATAAAAAATAGTAAAAGTAGGCGACTCAGGTGCTCCCCTAAAACATAACTTAACCTAAAAATGATAAAAAATTTCTATTTATACTAAGCTGAAAATATCTGACAAAAATGCCCCTGCGGAGGTTGTGCGGCCGCATAATTCTGAGTGCGGCCGCACACTTGCTTTCGCGGCTTTATAATTGTGGTGCAGTCCGCATTCTTCACTTTGAATTCTGTCTTGAGCTGGACTTTTGCGGACTGCACTCATGATTATGTGGCCGCATAAAAGTGATGTGGTCCGCACTTCCTTAACTTTGGCTTGAAACAACTCTCTGAATCTTCATCATGGCGAACCGCACAATTGTGTGTGCGACCGCACTTGACATCCTGCGGCCGCACAATTTTGGTGTGGTCCGCACTCCTTCAATTTTGCCCAAATTGCCAACTCTCTGATTCTCATTCATCGCGGACTGTGTAATTTCGACTGTGGCCACACAGTGACTTTTGTGGCCGCACAATATTGGTGTGGTCCACGCTCCATCATGTTTCCAAAATCGAAAGTCTCTGAATCTCCTTCTTGCGGACCGCATAGTTTTGATCGCGACTGCACAATGGCTTTTGCGGCCGCACAATATTTGTGCGGTCCGCACTGCAGACCTCTTTGTCCTGTTCTGATCTTTGTTCAACTTTTGACTCCTTTATGAGTTGATTTTGATTTCTTTGTCTCATATTGAACAATTTGTGCAAGCAAGCACATTTTATTAGTTTCCGGGAATCCTTTAAGCGTTTTTGACCTAAAACACAAGTAAAAGAGAGCAAATAAGAGGTCAAAATCCCTACTTATCACCCTTCCTCATACTTGTTTACTTCTTACTATACATGATTTATTGGACCACTAGTAAGTGTCAATGTCGATCCCTCGTCATTACTTCTATGGGGTTAGGCTAGATACTTATTGGGTACGCATTGATTTACGTACTCATACTACACTTCTGAACTTATTATGCAGGTTTACATTTCTGGTGGTCTCTTGGGCGCAGAGGCGCAGCTATTGCAGGGATTTTAAAGTGAGTTGCATTCTATGTTATGATCTGCAGCATACAGAGTCTCCATCAGCATTATTTATATTCTCTTGTCTAACTTGTATTCCAAGCATATGTTGTATTTTATTATATTTCCTAGTTGATACTCATGCACTTGTGACATCGGGTTTTGGGGGTTCCGACAGGATGTTTTGTATGGTAGTTCACATAATTATTATCATTTCACCCTTGGAATCTTTATTTTATACTATTTAATTAATGGGAATTATGATTTCAAGTAATAAAAATGAATAATTAAGTTGATCAATCATCGTTGGCTTGCCTGACGGTGGCGTTAGACGCATCACGACCTATATTGAATTTTGGGTCGTGACACTTTCCTCCTAGAGGAGGGAAAATCAAAATTTTATTTTTTCCTCCATTTCTCATTCACCCTCTTTTAAGCTAAACCAAGCTTAAAAACCAACATAGCCTACTTTAGCAAGGTTTTGGCACCAAAACACAGGGATAAGTCCATATATGAGAAGGAATGCATTGCTTTGTTAAATGTTGCTGACAAATGGAGATATTATTTGCAGTACAAGCACTTTGTGATAAGGACTATCACAGTTTGAAGTACCTGCTAGAGCAAAAGGTAACCTCAGGTATTCAACAAAAAGAGCTTACAAAGCTACTTGGTTTAGACTACGAAGTCCAGTACAAAATGGGAGCAGAAAATAAGGTAGCAGACGCACTTTCAAGGCAACATGCAGGATTGGTCACTGCACAAGACTCATCACGGGCTGCCTATCTTCAAGCTATTAGTGTGACAATACCAATATGGATGTAAGAGGTCATTGCCAACAATGAAGGACATGCTCAAGTGTCAGACTTGATTACTCAACTCTCAATTAATCTGCAAGGTCCCCACTTATGGCACTATACATCTGGAGTCTTGAGAAGAAATAGCAAGGTCTATATTGGAGTAATAGGAGGATTGAGGCAGCAACTCATTTAGATCTTTCATGACTCTCCTGTTGGTTGTCATTCTGGACAACTAGGAACGTTGAAAAGGCTTTCTCGGGTGTTTTATTGGCCTAAAATGAAGCGCACGGTTGTACAATATGTCGCTGAGTGTAATGTTTGTTAGAGAAACAAGGAAGAGAATGTAGCATGCCCTGGATTGCTTCAGCCCCTTCAATTCCGGACCAAGCATTAGGCACATAAACATGGATTTTATTGAAGGATAGCCAAAATTCAAAGGGAAAGAAGTGATCTTCATGGTGGTGGACAGAATGACAAAATTTGCTCACTTCATGGCCTTATCTCATCCATTAACTGTAGTTAATGTGGCTAAAAAATTCTGGAAAAGGGTACACACTTTGCATGGAGTTCCTGAGTCGATAGTTAGTGATAGAGATAGAATTTTTTCGAGCAATTTCTGGCAAGCTTTGTTCAAATTAGTGGGTACTCAATTGCTATATAATTCAGCCTATCTCCCCCAAACGGATGGGAAAACTGATAGAGTGAAAAAATGTATCGAGAACTACTTGAGGTGTATGACTGCTAGAAGGCCTAATCAGTGAAAACAGTGGCTGCACCTAGCAGAGTGGTGGTATAACACCAACTTCCATTCTCACCTACAATTCCACTTTTGAAGCCTTGTATTGGTACTCAGCTCCCCAACAATCTATGGGATCTCTTATGGATAATATAGTATATGCAACGGAAAATATGATCACGAAGAAACAACAGATGCAACAGTTATTGCAAGATAACTTACAGAAGGCACAAGAAAGGATGAAAGTGCATGCCAATCAGAGAAGAACTGAGAGAGAATTCTAAGTGGGAGATATGGTGTATTTAAAGCTACAGCCATATTTACAGGCATCTCTTACTTTGAGAAAAAAATTGAAGCTTAGTTCCAAGCATTATGACCCTTATCGAGTTACTTCAAGAATTGGCATGGTTGGTGACAAGTTGGAATTGCCATCCAGAATCCAAAATACACTCGGTATTCCATGTCTCTTTGCTCAAGAAAAAAGTAGGTAACAAGGTGGTGGTTCAGTCAACATTACCAAGTACCAGTGAGGAAGACCAATTCTTAGTTAAGCCAGTAGCAATTTAGCAAAGGCAGATGGTTCGAAGAGGAAACATAGCAGCTGTGAAGGTGTTAGTCCAATGATCCAACTTGCCCCCTGAAGATGCCACCTGGGAAGATATGATTTTCTCAAAGCCAAATTTCCAGATTTTGATATTTAATCCTTGAGGTCAAGGATTGTTCGAAGAGGCCGGGTATGTCATGACCTATAGTCTAATATGTAACCAACAGGGTTCGAAACTGGAGGTAAGGAATTAGTCATTTAATTACCAGTGAGACTAGAGAAGAATAAATGAGTATCAAGGGCCCAGATGTTGCCACCTGATCTCTCTCAAAGTAGTTACATAGCTAACAAATTTGTAGAGAGAACGATTTCACGAAAATTTTGGTAATCTTCCTCTCTTCTTCACACTCCTTCTCACTTCCTCTTTCTCAACCCTTTTTCCTTCTCCTTCTAATTCTTCTCCTTTTTCTTATTCATGCGCAGATTCCTAGCTTAGCAATGGAAGTTTGTTGTTTTTTATTTTGTTAATTTTCGTTATTAGTTTCCATTGTAGTTCCATTTTCAATTCCATTAACAAAATTCCAGAATATTGTCCCAAAAAAGTTGTTATTCTCTTTCATTTCTGTGTAATACCATGACACTCCGTCATTGTTTTAGCAGAAGAAAGGAAACAATATAAGCCTTTTAGAGAAAGTTCTTCCTCGGTATGTCACATGCTGAGAATTATCTGTTCAAAGTTCATGTTTTATGGCATATATAATGGCTTATACCTTATAGAAGTATTATTTACAGAAACAGTACTGAACATTGTAGTCCTTGATGATTCCTCATAATTTTTGAGTTAATAATTGCCAATCCTGTTATATAAGCAAAATAAAGAAATGATTCAGCTTTGCAAAAGAATTCCACAACACAGGTATTCAATTGTGCAAGTAATAGTATTGACTGATTACAGAACCTTTACAACTTTCCATTTAATAAAGAAAAAATACTTTCACTGCTCAATGTTTATTGCACAACATTCAATTTTACGTTAATCGGTCTTTTCCATAATGGCTTTGCCATTTCAGGATAATTTCAAATATGGAGTGATTCCTTTTTTAGTGTATCTTTCTTAGTTAATGGCCTAAGTTCTTGGAGACTTAAGCTCAGTCGCTACTGCGGATGAAGTGGGAATCTGAGGCTGCAAATTCTGAATATGTCATTTTGCATACTGAGCACCAGCCTCTTATAGTAGCTTGATTGTTGATTATAATTGAGGACAAAGTATCTCTTCTTTTCCTTCAAATAATAGCTGAGAGTCTTGACAGCAACATTAAACTGAATCTGCTATTTTTTAAAGATGATTGTAAGACTAAGAAATGTGATTCTTATCTTTGCATTATTGTGTAACATGCCTTTTTATTTCCTTCATGTAAAAATATTTTAAACCAAGGGACTCTTATATACATTTATATCTTTGGTTAATTCTGTTAGGATTTGTATTTGGTTTTCCTATCTCACGAAGGAAAGGACAACATATTTACTATAATTAGGTTTTCCTTGGAAATTATAATTCTTCCATATTTGGCTAGTCATTTTCCTTGTAAGAAAAGGTTTAGACTTTCATAAATTGAGGATCCTTTCTTCTCATTCCGTAGCATCCACAATGTAGCCATATGAAGTTTGAGAGTCTTGTTTAGGGGAGAACTTTACGAGACAATTGTTAGTGCTTGTGTCTACTACATACACTGCTGTTAAATATTTGTGTCTCTAGCTCTCGCATGACACCTGACTTTTTCGGTTCTAACAAATTCTATTATTTGATAAAGTTGATGATATGGCATGAAAGAATCTTTGTTGTGGCTGTAAACTAAGCCAGAAGAAGTAACGATGCTTGGCAAATGACATTGCAGAAACAGATACATAAAGTCCCAAGGATCGGAAAGGGCCTCAATCCACAAAAACTGTGTTGCTTGGCATTTATGATGCGTGGAAGAAGTGCTGACTTTCAGCAAATGGCAGAGCAGAAATAGGTACCAGGTCCACAACTTCAATGTTCTTGCTGAGATAGAATCTCTGCTCTTTTCACTTTATCCACAAAAGTTAAAAACCGCTGTGTTGTGTTTTAAACTTTGGCAGTTAAGTAATACAATCTAAATGAGTGTTTTTTGTTGAAATCTTGCCTACACCTAAGTGTGTGCTTCTTTGGTTCCCATATTATGAGAAACAAAAGTTATCTTTAGTCAATATGGTTTGCTTGTGCGCCCTAGCAGTCAAGTAGTTGGAGTAATAGCCTTGGGTACTAAGGTTTAAAATCCCAATGAAGTTGACTCTATGAGAATTTCGCATTTGCCTAAATCTCGGTGGACGGAATTATTCGATACTTATACTGATTGGAGGCAGCAAGTATCTGGTACTTATTCTGGTTGTTCACAAACAAGAATAAGATTGTTGTATCTGGACTTTGTTGCGTAATCAATCAGCAGTGAAGTTTGATATTTTCACATTAAAATGAAAAATCTCTGAAAATTGTTTGGTATTTAAAATAATTTTATAGCTAGGAATCACATGAGTTGGCATTTATGAGATGTGAAAAAAGTGCTGAGACTCAGCAAATGGCAGAGCAGGAATAGATTATAGACAGCTAAAGTAGCCATGGAATAGGAGGGACCTCAAACATGAAAGGCTTAAATGTTCTTGCTGAGATAGAATCTACTCTTTTCACTTTTTCCTAGGACTCTTCGTCCACAAAAGTAAAAAGTGCTACATTTTCTTTTAAACCGTATGCTTTAATATAGTACAACACCTTGAATATCCTGTTGTTAATCATGTAAAACATTAATTCCTACCCCTTTCAACTAGCATCAATCATATCTGGACAAGGAATATCTCAAACAATATGAATTTTTTGTCTGTGCGAATAATATTAGTCATGACACATTCATGAGCATTCCTTTTCTTTGCTAGTGCGTTATGAGATGGATAAAAGTTCTTGTGTTCAACGAATAGCAGAGCAGAATCAGATCCTAAAAGTAACCAATGATGGGAAAAGGCCTAAAGTGGACATCCAAGCATGAAATTTCTTAGCCACAAAGCTCTTACCTTGATAACCTGTAATTGCCTTTTTACTTCACACCAGAAAAAGTAAAAGTGCAATATGCTATCCTTCTGTGTCCTGTTCAATCAGTTGCATGGAATACTCTTCGTTTTATGCTACACGGTTTACTCTGATCTGAAATATAATTAACTGGATCGCATAGGATTGCTTTGCTAAAGATAGATAAGCAATTTATTAGCCTGCAAACAAGTATGAAAACATCAGCAAGTATTTTTTTTTTTTATATTTGTGGTTTAACTGTTTTGGTTGTAAATAGGGTATGCAGGCATAAGTGAGCCAAATTATGGTTGAGAATCTTTAAAACAACCCAAAGTCATGTCTTCTTGATGTAGAAGGAGAGAATTCTATTCTAAGCTACATCTTTTTAGTGCTTGTTTGTAATGCAGTTGTATAAAATTCATATTTCCTTTTTTCTGTTTATGTTAAGCAAAAGTTGCAATTGAACCTGCGATAGAACTTGTTAATACCGGGTTGATGTTGGATTATGAATCAATGTTGTTAAAAGCGCGCATCACAGGCTGGGTGCTTTCCATTGCTTAGCGAGTGCTTAAGTGTAAGGTGTGTGCCTAGCAAAACACACACAAGTCTAGATGCGGACCTAGGATTTTAACGTGACGGGGGCACCATTATTTTGCTTGACCAGCGCCCCTAAAGACATTTAGTGTTCAGGGTGCCAAGTTATTTATATAATCATTTTCAAGGTATACACACATACATTCTATTTTTGAATTTCTCTGTTCATATAGTTGCTTGTCTGCGTTTATTTCTGTTTTTATTTCTTCATCTCCATTTTTCTTCACTAACACGTGCTTTTAATCGTACTTTGTGCTTTAAACCCGAGCATACCTTGCTACAGTTCTTCCCTTTCGCTTTTGACAAAACCATCCTGTAAAACATGTTACTACACACAGCATTGAAGTAACTAGAACCCAGTGAAATCCAGTAGTGTCAATACTGCGATGTGCTTTTAGTT